>SSNS01000819.1:71647-122614 GCA_006937985.1 Aphyosemion australe
AATCAGTAAATAGAAAGTGAGTGTGGGGATGTTACTACAGTATTAAATAAAACCAATAATAAAACGTACCTTATTGATATTGGAGGTACATAATCTGAATCATACGGGTCTAAAGCTCCTCCTCTTTCCAGCTCTAATCTGGAAGTAAAAACAGCAGCAAAACATGATTATATACACTGACATATAGCCATTGCATTTCAATGATACGGGAGCTGACGGAGCTGTACGCGCGGCGCACATTCTCTCCAAATGCACAAATTGTGTCCCCTCTTGTAGCGTGTGTTCTGCCTATCGGGAGGGGTGGGTCAGCGGCGCTGGGGGGAATGTGTTTACTTGGAGACGGACATATTTTTGCAGAAATCTCTGAGATTTCCACTAATAAATGAGCGGTAATAGTACCGGTATTCATCCTACCCTGGAAAAAAAGTCCCAGTGCGCTGAGAAGTAAAAATTAGAATAAGACTAATATTAATATCCTGACCAGCACTGACTTTACACACTAAACAAGCAGCCTAAAAATGTTCCTACTATGATATATGTAAGCCCCCGGTTTGCTTTGAAAGCACCCACAACCCTTACCCCACACGTATTTAGTAATAATTTCTTACCTGTCCAGCAACAATGATGCCAACTGCGGGTCTTTTGTCTCACCATTTTTCACTTCTGCCGGCTGGACCTTCGGCGACAAGACTCGAGTTTTGCCCTTTTTGTCGCGCTGGAATAAACTCTTGGGTTCTTTGTCTTGTTTTGGGTCTTGGCTGGAGTTTCGCTGGTGCTTGAAGCAGCTCTCTTCTTGTTCTTGACTGAATCAGCTACCAAAACCACCTCTCACTCTACCACTAAGCTAGCCTGGCAAGCCATCCTATATATGTGTATATATATAGTCTGGCCACAAACCATTGACGGCTCTCAGTCGTGAGGCGGGATCTACGGTTGTTTTTCAAAATGTCTGCACGCAATTGGATAGCGCTAGGACCAATCAGAGTAACGAACAACGTGACGTAATCACAGCAACAGAAAAGATGGAGGCAGCAATGGTGTCTAACATCAATGATTTCTGTCGTTTTTGTATGAAAAACATGTGAATATCAGGTGTACTGGGACATTGTACTAGTTTGTTTGATAAAAATCAGAAGCCGCTAAGTATAGCCGACAGACTTACGCACGTTGGAGTCTAAATAATCCAATGTTGATGACAAAGCCGTTTCAAACAAACGTGGTTCCTGCGTTGCCGCCATGTTGTTTGTGTTCGCGGCCGCAGCGCTGACGTCATCGGCTACTCCCGCTCTGTGATTGGCCCAAAATATGGAGCGCTGTGATTGGCCCAACCAAAACTATAGCGAGCTGTGATTGGACAGCCACAGGCTGCAAGGGTTCCAATGAAGCGTGCCTAGACCAAACTCTGCAAAGCAAGAATTTGGTCTAGTTCACTAGGCTACCGCTAAGCCACAGCTAGCAAACAAACGCTGCGGGCGCGTGAGCGCGCATGACATCATCACGAATTACGCTGCCTGGAGGCCACTGGGGAAGCCTGCTTGTTCGACCCGAACATGATCGTTTCTGTGAGTTTACAGGCCTACAGAGGCAATCACAGTAAAAATGCCAGGGCTCATTCTACAGGACCAGGGCATTGCAGGAGAATGTATGAGGAATAAATTTAAAATTTCTATATATGTATTGGCTGTTAAACTTCCACATAGTCTCTTTAAGGCAACAAACTACATTTTCAAACCTTACACTGGCCCTTTAAAAAAAAGGGTTTTTTTTCCATATAATGCTACCAGGGACATTCCTGTCCAATAAGATGATGAGTTTAAGCTGGTGTGGCTGTCATTTGGGGTAGGGGAATCCCTTTTCTGCAAGCTGCACCACATGGGCGAGATCACTGTTAGAAGGTAAGATAAAAATCACTCTATTTTGTAAATATATTGAAATATATACATATAAAAAATACTTGCTGGTGCAAAGATATGTAAAGAAATATGTTAGATTAGTTTTTATACATTTTTGAATGTATCTGTACAGTGAAAGTGCTCATTTTCATTTGTTGCCTCAAGGCAACACTGTGCAATTAGCCAATAGTTTTCAGACAATATAATGCATGAACATTGGTGTGTCCAGAGATGTGTTTATGTGAATTTATATGGTCATAGTGAATTTTTTTTACCTTACATTCTGATAATTACATGACATGGACGTAAAATAATTTTATGGAAGGAATCCTAGTGAATGTGCAGTTAGGGATATTCCCTCAGACAGTGAAGACAGTGAGCTATCAGGGAGTGACAGTGAGGAAGTGGAGGAGTGAATACCTGAATCAGGTTTGAGGCACACTCAGGTGCTCAGGGGTCAGTTTGTAAAGTGTAAGTGTGTGTGTGTGTGTGTGTGTGTGTGTGTGTGTGTGTGTGTGTGTGTGTGTGTGTGTGTGTGTGTGTGTGTGTGTGTGTGTGTGTGTGTGTTTGTTTGTGCTTGTGCGTAAGTCTTCTTGTAGCATTTATTTTCTAAAATTCCCCATTTACTTTTCAGAACAACACCAGCCAAGAAACAGTGACTGTGAGTAAGAGGTCGATTCAGATGAAAGTGATGGTGAAGTTTTCTGAGTTGAGACGCTTCCTCATCTCCTCTCTTGCGTGGCCAGCCGGCGCGCAATCACTTTCTCTCTCTCTCTCTCTCTCTCTCTCTCTCTCTCTCTCTCTCTATCTATCTATCTATCTCGCGCGGGCCCCCTAGGGCCCGTGGGCCCCGGTGCATTGCACCGGTTGCCCCGGCACACCCTACGCCAGTGGTGTGACCCCAACAAGCCCCTAAACCAACCAATCGAAAATGGTACCACTGGCTGATGTTCCACTATCTGGACATGGTCATTTGTTTCCATTTACAAAAGAGACTGTGAAGGCTCTGGCATTGAGCAGAAAGACCAAGTGAGGTTATATACCTTCAAATCATACATTGCAGAGATGGCCTCTGCATGTGTGGTAAGAACCTGGAGTAGAGGAGAGGTCTCCCTAGCCAGTCCATTGCTGGAGCATATGAGAAGAAGAGAAAAAATAGATGCACAGCTCCGATTCCAGTCCAAGATGTCCGCCTGGATCAAACAGCCCACTGGCTGATCATGACTAGTAACAAGGGACGAAGTTCCTGGGTGCAACGGTGCACCAAAAGCAATGTGCCGCAAATGCAATGTGCACCTTTGCTTCACTCCCGACCACAACTGCTTTCTGAAATTTCACACTGAGTGAACAAGATGAATCCTTGAGAGATGATTGATGAAATGTTAGTAGTACTGTATTTTGATATTTCACTGTTCAATAAAATGTTAACATTGGTCATTTGTTTCTTGTTTATCTGTTTTTGCTGGCTGTGTTAAAAAAGCTCATAGAATACCTTGGTGTTTTACTACCCTTGTTGCACAAATGTTGCCTTGAAGCAACAAATCAAAATCTGTCTTTTGGGGGGTTGGGGGTCAAATTTTTTTATTGATGTATTTTAAGGGACCCCAAAGGTTAAAAGTCATGCAGTAGAGGGTTAAAATAAATATAAAAACAGATGTTCACAACATTCCTTAGTTTTACCATGGCGCTTGTTTACCTGGTCTAGACACCACTGATGGTCAACTTGGAAATCACTAAGCATCTGCTCCAGGTAGTGGTCAAAGGGCTCTGCAAATTTCTTGGCTGCACTCTGGATATGGTGATAGGCGTCTCCATCAATATCCAGCAGAGTTGAACTACTGTATGTACTGGTGGCGTTTTGGCTCAAGACTGGTCTTGCTGCCTCTCATAGCAGAACATGAATCCATCAGCATGATCACAAGATTTTTCCAAGGTAAGTTATTTTGCTCAAAGAACTTGCAGAGCACCCTCTCCAAAGTAGCAGCCACTTTCACAACCTCCAAGGACCACAAATGCTCCACCATCGCCTTCAGCAAGTTGGCATGGAAGTAGCTGACGAGCATGGAGAGGACCTTCAAAATGTAAAAACATTTTTACAGGGAACACATTTGAGCAAAACTATTTAAATGTCTATAGTAAAATTTGAGACCAACCTTTTTGTTTTTGTTGTTTGATGTACTTTCATATAAAGTTCTAAAACAGGGAAATCTCCTCAGGTTGAAGGAGGTCCTTTCAGAGTAAGTCAGCCCTGTTCAGTGAGACATATTTCTTTATCACATGCTAATTCAGATAGACACAATATAAAGTTAACAGGTCTGCTGGCTCTTAGGATGTGCTAAAAGAGTAAAAAGCAAAGAAATGTAAATACCTAGACAATGGATCATCAATGCAGGGGCTGCCCCACAATAGCCCAGGTCCCACCAGCATCAGAGTATGGGGCCCACGCATACCACAGAGGGACGACCAAGGGACGACCACCAACTGGCCAGTCCAGAGGACAGACCCAAGCCCAGGGAAGAAGTGGAGCCAGCCAGAGGATGTCAGGGCACCAGCCCCCAGCCAAAGGGAACCCATTTGGGGCGACCAAGCCAACCCATCCCTGCCCCCCTGGTGGAGCGAACACCAGCCCCCCAACAGCGTGTTCGTGTTTGGATGTTAATCATGGAATTTTTTAAACAAAGAGGGCAAGCTGTGAAATTGATTGCACTATGAGACCATCCAAGAAGTCTCTGCTTCATTTTTATCAGTAAGTAAAATTATATTTCTGTACTTTATTTCGCTGGTTGAATGGGGGGAGATGCTTTGTGTTTAACATAACACTGCTTGGTCAAAGATGGGTTGAAATATAATGTGTTGGTGGGGCTGGCTGGGTACCAAATCTTGAGCTGGGTAAGCTAACCGAGGCTAGCTAGTGGAGGCTTCGGGACTTCGCTGGTCCACCACGGTCAAAGATCTGTGAGGTCGCCGCTGCAGAATGGAGGTTTGCCGAGTTTCGGCAACATTCCTCTCCTTTTAACAGCGGCGGCCCTGTGAACAGAGATCCGCAAATGTGCCGCTTCTTCCTTGTGGAGGCAGGCAGCCCAGCGAGGCGGGTGCCCGGCCTCTTCTGTCTCCTGTCTGGGAAAAGCTGCTACACACAGGCACGCTCTCTTTTCCCGAGAGAGCTGGGATGCGCTGCTGCCTGGCTACAGTCCGAGGCTTTCGTTGTGCTGGTCACCTGTGGAACTCTCTGATGGAGACTACGGAAACACTGTAGTTCTTGGAGCTGCTTAACTCTGGAGTCGCTCAACTGCATTTCTATTGCTAAAAGTGCCCGAAAAACTCCACTAGCTTCAGGTTAGCATGTAGCTAATGTCCCATTGATCTCCCCCGTGACGAAGCGGAGCGTGAGCTCGCTTAAGCAGCCAGGGCGCACGGCTCCGATCACAGCGGTCTGAGGCTCTGCTTGTATTTTTACAGTCCATATTACAGCTCCACAGACGACCAACGCAGCTGCAGCCTCGCACGGAAGCCAGACAGCTGCATGGTTCGCTGTCCCGGAGCTCCATCTTAGCTTAGGAGGTTATCTCTGTTTAGCTAGTAGCTACATTGGTTCACTTAGTGCCCACCCTCAGCTCCATCCCTTTTCCCATTTATGGATTGTCTGGGCATGACGAGACGTGTGACACGGCCAAAATGGAGGCGGTGGGAACCTCTAATTTTGCCTCATAAACTGTACACTGACATAAATGGACACGGTTTGTCCAGTATCTATGTCTATGCCGATGACATAAATATTAAATCATACCTGAGGGGATTAATCTTAACATTGATATATTTAGGAAATGTAGAAAAAGTGATAAAATACATACAAATTTACTTTATAATACAAAGTCAAAATTTATGTTACAACTATCCAAATAATGAAAGCGCCCTGAATAAGCACTCAGTCACACAGTTTATAGAAAATGTTTGCAAACTTAGAAAGCATCCTCTAATTAAAATAATAATGAATTCATAATGTATACACCCCTCTAGGTGACGTTACATGATTACACTCTTCTTTTTAAAAAGAGTGTGCAGCATTCAGTGCCTCATGAGTCTGTAAGTCCTGGTTTAATGTAGTGTTGATGGATGCGATGGATTACAAACTGAATGAAACTTATATAACACTTGATGGGTATGTAGAGATGGTAAGATACAGGTATTTGTATTTGGGGACTTTTTTTACTCTCTACATTCTGATTCTTTGCTGTAATTCCACTATTGTTTGCCTAATTGTGATTCACAAAAACCTTCACAATCCCATGTATATATTTATTGCAGCTCTGTTGACAAACTCTCTTCTTTTTAGCACCGCAATTTATCCCAAACTTTTGGTTGACTTATTATCTGACAAACAGATCATATCACACACAATGTGCCACTTTCAGTATTTTATATTTTATATGTCAGCTGGTGCTGAATTCTTATTGTTGGCAGCAATGGCTTATGATAGATATGTGTCAATATGTAAACCTTTAGAATATCCAAACATCATGAGAAGAACTACGGTCTGTTTTCTGTTGGTTTCAGCTTGGCTTGGACCTGGCTGTGTTGTTGCTGGAGCAGCTTTCATTTCTGTTAAGGAAAAGGTTTGCAACTTTATTTTGAAAGGAATATTTTGCAACAATTCCGTTTTAAAACTTCATTGTGTAGCCTCAAGAACACTGTTTGTGTACGGCATTATATTTTTGCTCAGTATTGGAATTCTCCCTATGATTTACGTCATTTTCTCATATGCAAGAATATTTGTGGTATGTTATCACAGCTCTAAAAAGGTCAGGACAAAAGCTGTACAAACTTGTTTACCTCACCTGCTGGTTTTTGTAAACTATTCACTGTTCTCTGCTTATGATATTATTGTGCTCAGACTGGAAACTAATATTTCACAAACAGCACGCTTTGTAATGACTTTACAACTGGTAATGTACAGTCCTCTTATGAATCCAATCATTTATGGATTGAAAATGAAAGAAATCTTTGAACAACTTAAAATATTGTTTTATAAAGTAAGACACAGATTGTTCTGAGGTGTTTTATGATCATCTAAATAAATAACTTAGAAATGAACATAAATGCAAAATACTCATTATCTTAAATTTGATAAATGTGTTACTGCATATTTATTTACAACCTGATTTACTGGACTGGATTAATGTTTCTGTTGTTGATAAATCTAGTAATAATAAATTGTATTTATGGTTTTCAAAATTAAACAAAAAGTGTTTCACCAGTTTCAATTTGTAAATGAAATTCAAAGTAATAAACTTTTTTCTATCCCCTCTTTCCTCCTTTTGATATTTTTGTATTGATACAATTTTTTTAAGCTTCAGGCGAGTTGCCAAAAGAAAATTCACGTTTATTGAGGCAACTGCTAACTAAAGATAAAATGAAGTCACTTCAATTCCTTTTCAAAAGCATTTTGTGGAAAAATTGTTCAAAAGTTTTCTGTAAACTTTGACAGCATATTTATTTACAACCTGATTTACTGGAATTTATTCATGTTTCTCTTGTTGACAAAGATATCAGAACCTGAAGTATATGATAAATCATTTCTGGTTAAAAAGTGAAAAAGATAAGGGATGTTTCACCAGTTTGGATTTACGTGTGAAATTCAGTCATTTAAGGTTATTAAGTCCATCTAAGATGCAGTGTTATCTGAAGTTGCATTGTTAATCTGTGCTGATGTTTGTTAAAGGCAATGTCTATTTATACTTGAAGTCAGTGCACAAAATATAAGTAGTTAGGCAGTTTCCATCATTTAGCATGATTTTTATTCATTTCAGTCCTTCAAGCCAGATTCTACGGGGTTTTTCTGTATGTGATAGCGGTGAGTAATCATTTAGTTAGTAAACAACAGGAGAGAGGAAAACCACTCAAAAAAAACTCTATGGCAAATTTTATATTACAAAGAATTAGGGATGCAGCGATACCACTTTATTCCAAACCGATACGATACCGATGATTGTACTCGCCGATACCAATTACCAATACTTCTACCACACACAAAAATGCAATGAATTGGAATACAGGTTTAATTTTCTTCTCTGCTTTCAACAGGAAAAGACGTTGAGTTAGATAAAGAATCACAAAACTAAAATATTAGGTGAAAAATAAATATTTTCTGTGAAATCATTGCACAGTTTTCTACAAACAAAATGAACTAATTGGCACTGTCTCCAGCTTTCATGAACATAACATTTATGAACCTATCGCAGTGTCCACATTTAAATAAAATACTATAATCAGCATGCAATAGTGTGGATTCTGAACTAAGCTTTTTTGGGAAACATGAGCAGCAGGTTCTTTTTGATGAAAATAGTCATCTCTGCATTTTCTGCTTTCATTCACAATGTTTGAAACAGCTTTCCCTATTGGTCAATATAGAAAACTACAACAGAAATGACAAGTCACAGTGAAGCCACTTTCAGGCAACTGGTATTGGTACCTGGTATCGGTTAACTTTTTTCTGGTACCAGTATCGGTGCATCCCTACTAAGAATATATTAGGGCCATCTGACATTGGCTTTTTTTGTCTAACTCTTTCTTTCTGAAACCAATATGATAAATGACCTGCACTTGTATAGCACCTTTCAGGGTCAGAGGACTCCACAGTGCTTTACACTACAGTGTATCATTCATCCATTCACACACACATTCACACACTGGTGGTGATGAGCTATCATGAAGCCACAGCTGCCCTGGGGTGCACTGACAGAGGCGAGGCTTCCGAGCACAAGTGCCACTAGCCAATAGTCCCTCTGACCACCACCAGCAGGCAAGGTAGGTTAAGTGTCTTGCCAACAACACAACAGCAGAATTCTCTGCTGAGAGCGGAGATCAAACCTGCAACCTTCCGATTACTGGACAACCCGCTCTATCTCCTGAGCTACTGCTGCCCTGATATAAACTGACACACACACACCAATAAAAATTATGAAAAACAACATATTTTTAAATAACTAAAATCACATCTCATATCTTTCATATTTAACCTCCTGAGACCTTGGTATTTGGTGTGATTTAAAAGAAAAAACACGTATAGCCATTACAGGTAATAGCACAGTAATACCATGGTCAGTAAACCATTTACCAGTGGTTTTGGCACTGTGAGCAGGTGCCAGGTCGTGCTGAAAAATGAAATCTTCATCTCCATAAAGCTTTTCAGCAGATGGAAACATGAAGTGCTCCAAAATCTCCTGATAGCTAGCTGCATTGACCCTGCCCTTGATAAAACACAGTGGACCAACACCAGCAGCTGACATGGCACCCCAGACCATCACTGACTGTGGGTACTTGACACTGGACTTCAGGCATTTTGGCATTTCCCTCTGCCCAGTCTTCCTCCAGACTCTGGCACCTTGATTTCTGAATGACATGCAAAATTTGCTTTCATCCGAAAAAAGTACTTTGGACCACTGAGCAACAGGCCAGTGCTGCTTCACTGTAGCCCAGGTCAGGCGCTTCTGCCGCTGTTTCTGGTTCAAAAGTGGCTTGACCTGGGGAATGCGGCACCTGTAGCCCATTTCCTGCACACGCCTGTACACGGTGGCTCTGGATGTTTTCACTCCAGACTCAGTCCACTGCTTCCGCAGGTCCCCCAAGGTCTGGAATCGGTCCTTCTCCACAATCTTCCTCAGGGTCCGGTCACCTCTTCTCGTTGTGCAGCGTTTTCTGCCACACTTTTTCCTTCCCACAGACTTCCCACTGAGGTGCCTTGATACAGCACTCTGGGAACAGCCTATTCGTTCAGAAATTTCTTTCTGTGTCTTTCCCTCTTGCTTGAGGGAGTCAATGATGGCCTTCTGGACAGCAGTCAGGTCGGCAGTCTTACCCATGATTGCGGTTTTGAGTAATGAACCAGGCTGGGAGTTTTTACAAGCCTCAGGAAGCGTTTGCAGGAGTTTAGAGTTAATTAGTTGATTCAGATGATTAGGTTAATAGCTTGTTTTAGAGAACCTTTTAATGATATGCTAATTTTTTGAGATAGGAATTTTGGGTTTTCATGAGCTGTATGCCAAAATCATCAATATTAAAACAATAAACGGCTTGAACTACTTCAGTTGTGTGTAATGAATCTAAAATATATGAAAGTCTAATGTTTATTTACATTACAGAAAATAATGAACTTTATCACAATATGCTAATTTTTTGAGAAGGACCTGTACATATAGCTATGTTAGATTGTTGTTAGGAGGCATGAAAAAATGTTTTAAGCTAGCTTGTTTTGCAGATTTGCCATTGTAGCATTAAAAGAAAATTTTGTCCTCAAAGGGCCTAAGTCACACCACATAATTGTGTGGACAACTGTGTTTAATTAATATATAGAAATTTGCATTTTTGTTCACATAAACTTGGGAGTAAAAAGCAATCAAAAACTTCAACCTTCTGCTGATGGCATGTATTAATTTTATTAACATTTGCCCTTTGCCTTTCCCTCCTGGCTGAGACATACAAAGTAACAATCACACTTTGTTTTAAAAAATCATTTATTGTCATTTGTAAGCCCAATAATAAAATTCAGAGCTCAAGTTAAACTTTGGCTGGAGTGCTTTGATCTCAAGACCACTTTTCCCAGGAGATGAATCAATTATTCTTTTCACAAATGACAATTATACATTTGACTGAAGTTTTAGTGGACACCAGGAAAAAATTAAATAACAAAAGATGTAAACGTTCAAATATGTGGGCACATTTCTTAATCAATTTGTTAATAAAATGTCAAAATAAATCCATTAGTGTACATTAGATGGACAGAGCAGCCTCTTGAGATGTTTATAAATCTCCTTCATTTTCAGTCCATATATGATTGGATTGCAAAGAGGATTATAAATTATCATTTGCATTGTCATTAGAAAACGTGCAGTCTTCGAAAAATCTGATTGTAGTCTAATTATAATTATATCAAAAGTAAGCAAACAAGAATAGTTTATTAAAACCAGCAGGTGAGGTAAACAGGTGTTGGCAACCTTTTTCCTGATTTGTCCACAACTTTTATAAGTTGTTATGAATATCATTGTGTATGTAAAGAGTATAAAAAGCAAAGGAAGAAAGCCAACATTGAACAAAATAACTAAACCAAAAGTTAGCAGTGCTCTGGAACTCACACACAAAAGGTAGTTAACTGAATTGTTGCAGAAAATACCTTTCAAAGTAAAGCTACACAGCTCGGTTTGAGCATTTCCTATGACTGGTACAACCATGTGACAAACAGGTAAAAGCCACGATAAAACCAGAAAAATGATCACAGTTGCTTTTCTCATGATTTTTGGATAATGCAGAGGTTTACATATGGACACATATCTGTCATAGGCCATGGCTGCCAACAGTAAGAACTCTGAACCACTTAGAGAGTAAAAAACACAAACCTGAAAGAGACAGGCTTCATAAGATATGACCTGTTTTTCAGATAGAAAGTCAATCAAGAGTTTTGGATAAACCACCGTGCTGAAAAGAATAGAGTTGATCAACAGAGCAGCAATAAAAACATACATCGGCTCGTGAAGGTTTTTGTGAACCACAATGATACTAACAATAGTAGAATTGCTGCACAAAATCAAAATATATGCGATAAGCATGATGACAAAATAAAGAAAGCGGTATTTTTCCACCTCCACATAACCATCAAGAGTAATGTATGTTACATTCATCACAGAATTCAAAATGAATGTAAAAAAAGATTACTTCTTTTATCAGTTCTAGTAGAGTTTACCTGAAGCACATACGGAGAGTCTAGATATTTGTTTAGTGAGTGTAGTGTTCAACCTAAGACTGGAAACCCAATCAGACCATCTACTTTAAATGATTTCTCAAACCACCATGGATCTCATTATGGATTCCATGTGGAGATAAAAATAACAAGTCCAACTGACAGCTTGAAGAACTTGTTTATGTTGGCAAACTATTACTTTACTTTTTCTATGTGCAGATACATTTAACATTCTTGAACTACTGTGAAAGATTAATTAATGACTTTATTGTCACTGTATGGGGACAAGTCTCTCCTAAGACGTGCAATCTTTAAGGCCCTGTCCACACGTAGGTGAGTATCTATCAAAACTAAGATTTTCTACGATTCAGCCTGTCATCCACACAAAAACCCAGATTTCCACAATGAAAACAAATCTTTTTAAAAACTCCAGCCAAAGTGAAGATTTGCATTTTCTCAGTTTTAAGCATTACTGTGTGGACATAAATAATCAGAGTTTTAGGTTTCATTTTGCATTTGACCCATCCCCATGGTGGGGAGCGGTGAGCTGTGGCTGCGCCCGGGAACTATTTGGTGGTTTAACCCCCCAATCCAACCCCTTAATGCTGAGTGTCAAGCGAGGAATTTGAACCCCGATCTCCCAGTCCCGGGGCGGACACTCTACCACTAGGCCACCGGAGCTGGTCAAGTAAACAATGTTGGGAGTAAGGTGTTACAGAAGTAACTAAATACTTAAATGCATTACTTTTTGCTGTAACACGATAATGTAAGACATTACAGAAAAAAATTGGTAATATTTTACTCAGTACAAATGTCAGTAATGTGCGTTTCAATGCATTTTTAACCCAGTGTTGTGCCGAGAAGATAGCCTAAAATTCTAAACAGACAGTAGCCAAAGCAAAATGATTTTGCTATGCATGTCAGTCTAGCCACGCTCCATAGGAGCCTCAGCAGGCCTACCATTGGCCTGATCAGTATTGTTTTATGCCAATCACAGAGCTCCATCAGTGGGTCAAACCTGCTGATCTGAGTGCAGCTCAACAAAAGGGACAGACATTGGATAAACCTCCAACCTTATTTTAATTTTATCAACAAAAAACGCAGCAAAGCATAATTTTACCTGCAGTTATTCACTACTGAAGCAAAACCCAACTTCTATGAGCAAAGGAAAAACATAAAAAATGATTAGATGAATCAGGAAAGCAGGAAGAAATGTTATTTCTGTTTTTACCTTTTTCACTTCAGTTCAAAAAATTTAGAATTTTGTGTTTCCATCGTATTTAGCTTGTATTTTATTTAAAATATCATCTTTTTTCATTTTATGAAAATTTTTGTGTTGCATTGTTTGAAAAAATAATCCTAACAACATAAAATTATTTCAGATGTTTTGTATTCTTTAAATAAATGTTGAACACTAAATGTAAAAAGTATAGAATGACATTGTAATAAGTATTTGTTCTGCTGCAATTCATCTGGTATGTGAGAATGTTCAAAATAAGTAATTTTGAAATGTACAAACAGAAGAAAAGATTATATCACGATATATATCGTTACCACATGTGCTTTAAAATATATTGCAATATAGATTTTAGGCCATATCACCCATTCCTACCCATGACTGTTGTGCTAAGTTCAACTCACACTCAATCACATCATTACGTATGCAGATGACACAACACTGCTGGGCCTCATCCAGGGCAGTGAGGAGAAGTACTAAAAAGAGATGCTGGAATTCTTTAGCCACTTCCACATCTGGGTCAGTACGGTCGGGGCTGGGTGGCGTCTGTTCGAGCTCATACAGGCGGTTTTTGTTGACATATGGTTCACACGGACTTCTGTTTTTTGTACTCCATATGTGGCTCGTTTTGGGGAACCAACTCCGTGCACAACAAGCCAGATGGCATCGCTGGGCATTGCTTATGCTCCAGAATAGGTATATGAGCTATCAATGAATCATGCAGGAAGCCATTTGGAAGCAGAAGCAAACATTATAGTGAAGACGACGCAGTTATTCAATATTGCCGTATATGTATCTTTATGTTTTTAAAACACGTGTCATTTAGTTTTAGTCTTTTTGTCTTGTTGTTGTCAAGAATGCCTTCGGTAAGCTGAAGGGGAGGTGGCGCTGCATTAAAGAAATGACCGTGACGTCAGTCTGGTGAGATCTATGGTTCTGACCTGTTGTGCACTGCAAATTCTGTGTGAGAGCTATGGGGAGGCATATGACAGTACATTGACAACAGCAGAAGTCTATCTTGAACCTGTGGTTGCACTGCTAATATATACAGGGGATGAGGGGGGAGCTAAGCGAGATGCTCTGATGCTGCACCTGTTAGACCAATAATCCCACAGCAGCTGGCTTCAATAAAGTCTTGATTACTCTCCGATATTGTTTCTGGCTTTCATTCTCCATCACCCCAGAATATTGCAAACAAAAACTATCGTAAGAAATAAACATTTGGTGGTCAGTACAAGTACACCCCAGGTTTAGATTTCTTGTTTCACTGTGATGTAATGAGCCTTTCATGTATTCGTATCAATGTCAGTTAAATCATTGAAAGGTAAAATAAATTAAACATTATCAGTAGACAAGGCTTACATATATTTTACCAGTTATTCTTTCAGATCTGACACTCCTTATTTTATTCATGTAATTAGCTGTTCTTATATTTGTTTTGACTATTTATGCCATTTGCCACAGGTTACTTCTAGATATGCATAATCATACTTTCAGAGGTCTGTCATTTATGTATAAGCTATGTTTTATTGATGTTAAGTCTTAATTACCAAAACTACCAGGTAGGGTTTTAGATATACATTTTTTATTATAACAATAATGACTGCCTTTATTAGAAGTTTCCCACATCCTTGTACTTATCTCTTAGTGAGGACCATCCATTGACTTCCATTCTTTTTTTTTTTTCATTTTAGTGACTGTATTCTGCCTAACCCATACCCTAATCCTAACCATAACCAGTGTTGCTGTATTTCTAACCCTAGCATCAACAAAATCTTAATTCACACCAGACCTCTAAACCCAACAGGTAAGCTTTTAAAAAAAGTGAGGATCACAAAAATGTCTTCACTTTGCAAAATGTCCTCACTCTGTTGGTAAAAACGTAATTTTGGTCCTCAGCATGTAGTAAGTACAAGAACACACACACACACACTTTATTAAAAGGAAGGCAGAACAAAATTTACAAGACAAATTTTATGAGTCTAGCATGTTATTTTTTTGTGCTGCTACTGTGCTGACCAATGCTCACAGAACCTCCAGGAAGGCATTGTTAAACCGATCTTGTTGTGTCAGCTCCAGATGCCTCAGATGAGCCTTGTTTTGGTGAAACTGCTGCATTTGCTCCCTTACGAGGCACATCTCATCTCTTGCAAGGTGCATATCCTCATTTGTCTCACTTGCCCGGTCCAGAAATCTCCAGTCCGTTTCCACCATCCTGTCAAACGCCGTGGACAATGACGAGGCCTCTGAAGTACTCCTCCTCTTAGCTGAAGAAAAAGAGAGAAACCACATTTAGCAGGGGAAAATTCATTTTCCAGTCACGTAGTGTGATTAAACTCACCTGTCTGAGCCTGAGGCCTGGAGGCGTGCGATGACAGGCTTGGGCTGCAGCTAGGCCCAGCTACAGCTACCGTGTTTCGTGCTCTTCCGTGCTTCACGTAGGACAAACACTAGCAAATGGAGATGAGTGGAAGTTTGTTGGGTTTTGGGCGCTGTTCTGTAACATCACTTCACTGACACCACCAGGCCAATCATGAGGCTTGTACTGTAGTAGTAGGCTTGAGACTTCAGCCGGCCAGTCAGACCGTAGTGTCACCTCGGTCCCAGTCGGACCTCCGAAGAGGAGGTCTGAAAAAAAAGAGTCACCCCAGAACGGAAAACACACTTGGTGAGGGCAGCTGAAAAGATCATTGAGTCACACTGCCATTTGTTGGGGACCTGGTGAAACAACAAAAACTCTTTCAGCTTCCGCAAATGAGTGTAGGCTGTGGCGCTGTTCACTCTAGTTTTAGCTCTTTGCTTCACCTCCAAAGACATAACTCTTGTACTTTTATTGATGTACGTTTATCTGCACTTGCGCTTTAGTTTGAAAGTTTCCAGATGGTTTACGCTGCTTTTGTGTTTGACTTCCTGTCTGGTTTGATCTGTGGAGTTTGATGTGTTTTTTAAGCATAGCGTGTAAAAAATAGACTCAAGACGTAATGATAGCATCCCAGCGCTTTTGGGACGTGTCTAAGCGTTACACTTTGCTGCCGGTGAAAAGAAAACCGTCCACTATAACGGCAACAAATTGTCGCAAAGTAGCCTACGTTTTGTGGCCACTTTGCGATGCTTTCATGTCCGGTGGAAAGGGCGCTTTAGAGAAAACAAAGTTAACAGCTGAAATAACAGGAATTAATGCAATTAGAGAGTAGTGGTAGTATGTTATCACGTGATTAATACAGATGACAAGGGATGACTCACTGGACCTGTCAAAAAAATAAGGGGGATGCAGAATGCTGCATATTCCATGAAAAATTGGACAAGTTTCTTTTTCTTTGTTAACGTGAAAGGCAAGCCACTGTCCCTCATTTGTGGCTATGTGCTGCTGGCCATGGTCAAAAAGGCAAATGTCGAGCACCATTACAGCTCGAAACATTCAAAACTAGTCGTGGCATGCTATGCTATTACAGTAGTGATGTCTCAAAATTGAGTTGGTTTAGGAGCAGGGGTGCTGTATTAAAGTACCAGAAAACAGCTCAAATGCAATTTATTTTTTAACATTATGTGACAAGTGACGAGCTATACTTTTTTTACACGAGTTTCAAACTACAAACAAATGAAAGTTTCACTTAGAGGGAACATGATAAGACGTGTTTAGACAGCTTCAGGGTGACCCCTAAAGGCAGATTCAGATGAGGGATAATGACTGAGTTCAACAGAAGGATTAATACTGATGTAATGAGTGCTTGTGTCCTGTGTGGTATCCCATGGGTCACCACCTGTACTGTGATAAACAACAAGCCAGGCCTCAGAGGAGTGGCCTGACTAAAGCCAGTTAATTATTACCCCGAGGCCAATGGGGTGTTCCCACATTTGCCTCCTGTGATCACAAAGATGTGTCAACTCTTGCTGGAAAAAAACGTTTGACCCTTTACTCCTTAATCTATCTTAAAGGGCTTGTTCACAGAGAAATTGTGTACTACTTGATGTTTTTGAACTCTGAGTTGCATATGCATGCTGAACGTGAACATTTTCTCAACCACTTTCACCTGTATTAGCCGCATAAATACAACAGAGGGGAAAACAGTTTGTTCAGCAGCCTAGTACAGGCATTCTCGACCACCTGTAAACGGTTCAGGGAGGTTTTGTTCAGACATGTGAAAAGCCAGTTGCAGTAGTCTAAGCATGACGAGATGAAGGTGTGGAGAACAATCTCTAGTTCAGACCTGGACAGAATGGGACTCAGTTTAGCAGTTTTCTGAGATGGAAGAAGGAAGAGTGAACAAGACAACTGACATGGGAATCCAGGGTGAGAGCTGGGTCAAAGGTCACACCAAGATTCCTGACAGAGGATTTGGTGTGAGAAGCAAGCTGACCAAGAGAGTCTCTGACTTTGGGAACCAGCTTGTCTGGGGCACAGATGAGGATCTCAGTCTTGTCTTCATTCAGCTGTAGAAAGTTCCCAGCCATCCAGGTTCTAATAGAGTCTAAGCAGCTGTGCAACAGCTGCAGCTTAGACATCTCATGGGGCTTAAAGGAGATGTACAGTTGGATGTCATCTGCGTAAAGATGGTAGGAGATTCCTTTGAAAGAGTTCAGCATGTGCTGAAGAGGGAGCAGATAAAGGAGGAAAAGTAGAGGGCCCAGCACAGAACCTTGTGGGACACCATGGGTGAGGGAGGTGGTGGAGGTCCGGAAGTTGGAGAAGGCCACAGAGAAGGAACGCTCTGATAGATAAGAGGAGAACCACTACAGAGCAGTTCCTGAAAGGCCTACCCAGTCTCTCAGCCTATCCAGTAGCAGGTGATGGTCAACAGTGTCAAAGGCTGCAGTCAGGTCCAGCAGAACCAGAACAGAACAGTCCCCTGCATCACTGTGAGTCAGAAGGTCGTTAGAGACCCTGAGAAGAGCTGTTTCAGTAGAATGAGCTCTACGGAAACATGACTGGAAATTATCATAGATGTTATGTTCATTAAGAGCAGCTATGAGTTGTTTAGCCACAACCTTTTCCAAAATCTTGGAAATGAATGGAAGTTTAGAGATAGGTCTGAAGCTGCAATGGAGAGATGGATCAAGACTGGGTTTTTTAAGAAGCGGGTGGATTACAGCGTTCTTAAAATAAGCAGGGACCTGACCAGAGACCAGGAAAGCAATAATTACAGAGAGCACACAGGGACCGATGGACTGAAAAGCATTTTTAAACAAAGATGAGGGTAAGATGTCGAGGGGGCATGCAGATGTTTTCATAGAGTTAACTAGTCTGGTTAGTTCAGAAACAGGAGCAAAGAAATCTAGGATGACGGGCCAGGTTGGAGTTGGAAGAGGCAGAGATGAGGCTGAAGGAGAGATGCTAGATCTAACCTTATTGACTTTGTCCACAAAGAAAGACAGGAAGTTTTCACAATCTCCATCAGAGCGAATGGAGGCTGTAGGTGAGGCAGGATAGACAATGCTGCTGATGGTGTTAAACAGCACCTTGGGATTCCCTTTGCTCTGGGACACTAGGTTGGAGAAATATGCAGCCCTCGCGTCTCTGACTGCAGAGTTAAAGGAGGTCAGAAGATCCTTTAGATCAGTGATCAGCAAATGGCGGCCCAGTGGGCCACATCCGGCCTGCCAGACCTTTCCACCCGGCCCCCCAACCCTTTGGGCCTGAGGGTCCCCAAATATCAATAAACATAGCCAAGCTGCACCTCTAAAGAAACGTCAGAACCTTTTTATGTCCTTCAAACACAACTAAAACTACAATCAAATAAGTGACTGGAAATCCCTCATGTGTGTATTTTTGCCTTTTTTTCTGTCTTGCTGCTTAAAATCAGATTGTACACATTCTGTCCAGCCATGATGAAGCTCAGACCCTACAGATGCTAAACATGTTTCTCACAACTCGCTACACCAGTGAACCTTAAATGGCAGCCCATGGGCCACATCTGGTCCGCCAGACCTTTCAGCCCAGCCCCCAAATTTTACTGAATCAAGAATAGTGAAAATGCATGTTCTACTTTTTTCTGTATCAAATTAAACAAACTGAAAACAGCATTTAATATAAAATGACTACAAACTCATAGCTCTCATTCAACAGTTATTTTTTTAATTATTTAATCTACAGCAGTTCTTAGATTTTCCGTTTTTGCGCTTTCCACTATAGCGCATAATTGCGGTGTTAAATACCTCAGCACTGGTATATGGCATATTATGCTTGGAGGGTACCCAGGCGGCCTGCAGCGAGGCACTTGTTGCCCGCTCTTGTTCAGTTGAAGTTTGGTTAATAATCCCGCTGCAATGGAAGTATTGGGATTTCAAAGCTGAAGACTGTTCAGGATACGACTCCTTAAAGTTTGCATGCTATGTGTTGTGGTGACGACTCAGATTATCTTCTTTAGTGACAGCGACAGTTTTGCTGCAAATGAGGCACACAGGTACAGCATTTCCAAAGCTTGGCAGAATAAATTAAATACATACTTTTCTGTCCATTCTTCATTAAAGATGTGGTTTTCGGCATCAACTTTCCGTTTAAGGCTGTTTGAGAGTGCCATTTTTTTATGTTTGTGATGGAGAGAGGAACCACCTCAAATATGAAGGCTAATAAGTCACATCGCCCCCTTGTGGCTTGGGTTGGTAAATGAAATATGAATACTGACAAATGGTAAATAAAATAAGGACAATAAGGAATATTAGAAGAAAAAAATACTTGTGTATAAATATAAATAGTTTTATATACATATATACATATAAAACATAATATACATTATATTTAAAATGTATTTTAGAATTTTTATTTATTTTAGAAGAGCATCTGGCCCTCACGGTGTCTGCTGGAAAGAAAATCTGGCCCTTGAACAAATCTATTTGAGGACCCCTGCTTTTGATGCAGCAGATAGACATGGAGACGAGGTTTCTTCCACAGGCGCTCAGTTTTTCTGCACTGGCGCTTTAGACTGCGAATGCTGTCATTAAACCAAGGAGTAGGGTTTACTGCAGAAATCTGGTTCTGACAGGACAGATGTTGTCCAGAATGGAGAGGCAGTGCTTGTTAAAGTGAGTAGTCAAAGAGTCAGGGTCAGTATCAGAGGGTAAAGGTGGATTGAAGGCAGCAGAAAATTTGCTAACTGTGCTCTCATTAAGAAAACGTGAACTAACCAAACGGCGAGCAGGATGTGGGGATGCAGAAACTGACAAGTTGACAAAAATGCAATGGTGATCTGAGGTATAAACCTCCTCGGGAGAAACACTGTCAACATTTAAACCCAGGGTAAAAACAAGGTCCAGAGTATGACCTCTGGTGTGTGTGGGGCCAGAAACATGCTGAGTGAAAGTGAAAGAGTCCATGAGGTTGGTAAAGCTCCTAGCAAAGTGGTCAGAGTCAAGGTCACACGGGTTGGGGTCAAAGGTCAAGGACACACGAGGAGAAGAACTAAATAGATAAAACACTGGGAAAGGACGATAACAAATGCAAAATATATGTAATGGGGCAAAATCCAGTATTCAGTCACAGAGAGAGGTGCTCAGCTCCAGGTCACTTAATTTTGCCTAAAGTCTTTGTGGTGTTGAATGCTGAAGTAAACAATGAACAGCTTCTAAGGCGGATTTTTCCAGATGTGATAGTGAGAGGTGGACTGCAGTGGATATAGCCATCCATCCATCCATTTTCTCCCGCTTATCCGGAGTCGGGTCGCGGGGGCAGCAGCTTAAGGAGGGAAGCCCAGACCTCCCTCTCCCCAGCCACTTGGGCCAGCTCCTCCGGGGGAATCCCAAGGCGTTCCCTGGTTAGCCGAGAAACATAGTCCCTCCAGCGTGTCCTGGGTCTTCCTTTGGGTCTCCTCCCGGATGGCCGAGCTTCTCCCCCTATCTCTAAGGGAGAGTCCAGCCACCCTGCGAAGAAAACTCATTTCGGCCGCTTGTATCCGCGATCTCGTTCTTTCGGTCACTACCCAAAGCTCGTGACCATAGGTGAGGGTAGGAACGTAGATCGACCGGTAAATTGAGAGCTTCGCCTTTCGACTCAGCTCTCTCTTCACCACGATCCGCCTATCGATCTCACGCTCCAACCTTCCCTCACTTGTGAACAAGACCCCGAGATACTTAAACTCCTCCACTTGGGGCAGGACCTCCTCCCTGACCTGGAGAAGGCATTCTACCCTTTTCCGACTCAAGACTATGGTCTCGGATTTAGAGGAGCTGATTCTCATCCCAGCTGCTTCACACCCGGCTGCGAACTGCTCCAGCGAAAGCCGGAGATCACGTTCTGACGAAGCCAACAGGACCACATCATCTGCAAAAAGCAGAGACCTGATCCTTAGGCCACCAAAACGGATCCCCTCACCACCTTGGCTGCACCTAGAAATTCTGTCCATAAAAGTTATGACCGGCAGTAAGTCGGGCTCGTTTCCGGTGAGAGTGGATATAGCATCCTCTGTTAACCTAACAGGTTGGGGGTCAGGGTGATGAGCCGGTAGTGGTTCAGGCAGGATACAGATGATTCTGGGATGATGGTGGTGGATTTGAAGCATGCTGGTTTGAACATTTGGCTCAGTGATGTGTTAAAGATGTCTGTGAGGACATCAGCCAGCTGACCAGTGCAGTCTCTGAGCACACGACCAGAGATGTTGTCTGGGCCAGCAGCTTTCCCATAGGTCAACCTTGATGAAGGTTCTCTTCACATCAGCTGCAAGATTTGGAGACACACTGGCACAGTTCTTCTAATCATTACTGAGTTCATTATTTTTGCCTTCTTTAAGGTTTTGGAGGCTAATATTGAGAACTGCTGCCTATTGAATACAGGCTGATGTTAAGCAATCTTACAAGATGTTATTAAAAACAGAAAAAATCAAACCCCTTAAACTTCTACAAAAGGTGATGCTGAGTGTTGTTTGGATTTGTTTCTGAGTGTTCACCCTACAGAAATGAAAAAACTTTCCATAAATGAGGCAATCTGTTTACACAGCACTAGCATGATCCCTAGAGGAAACTTTGGGACATTAAGCTACTGTTAGACCACGGTGTGATCTCAGCTGATTAAAGATACTACTCTGTCATTAGTGTCCTCTAAATGTGTGCCTTCTGTAAACAAGGGGGCAGGTCTCAGAGGAGCGGCCAGAATGCAGCCAGTTCACAAACACCTAATGAGGACCCAATGGCCATGATAAGCTGGACTCAAGGGATGTCCTAATGTTTTCCTCCATGATCAGTGACAGCTGTTAAACTGATCCAAGTTCCCTTAAAACTTTCTAGATGCATCTGGATTCACCTGCAACTGGAAACTTTTACCTGTTACTACTCTATCGAGAGTAGAACTGCCAAAGTGATAAAGAGTTAACCCAAACTCACTTCATAAGACGTTCTTTTGAACAATGGGGAAAAATATAACTAACAGAAATTTAACAGAATTTCCCAGAGGAACCTTCATGAGATATCAATAAAATTAATCCAAGTCTGATCATTTTCACCATATGGCTGCACAGTGGTTAGCGCTGTTGCCTTGCAGCAAGGAGGTCCCGGGTTCACATCCTGGCCTGGGGTCTCTTCTGCATGGAGTTAGCATGTTCTCCCTGTGCACACGTGGGTTCTCTCCGGGTACTCTGGCTTCCTCCCATAACCAAAAAATATGACTGTCAGGTTGATTGGTCCCTCTGAATTGTCTTTAGGTATGAGTGTGTGTGCGTGGTTGTTTGTCCTGTGTGTCTCTGTGTCTTTGAGTACAGGTGTGCCAATAAGTTTACACACCCTGGTGGATTTTTTTATTTTTTGAATATGAATAAAAACACAAAAACATTTTTTTTCACTCATGGTCAGTGATGTTGTGATGCTGTTTATTGTGGGAAAAAAAATGTCCGAACTAATTTCAAATCACCATAACAAAATAAAATACCAAAATGACCCTGTAGAAAAGTTTACACATCCCAGTGATATTGGCCTGAAGCATGTACACAACCTGACACGAATGGGTTTGAATAGCTGCTTAAGGTAAACATTCTCACCTGTGATCTATTTCCTTGTGATTCTAAAAGTTGTGTGAGTTTTTGGGCTCCTGACAAACGCTTGCATCCTCCATCCAGAGCTGCACTGATCTGATGTTTCCAGTTTCTGGCTGCAGCCCAGTTTTTGAAGGCAGGACTCATATTCTGTACGTAACAGCACATGTTGGGATTCATGGTTCCCTCAGTGAGCTGTAGCTCCCATGGGAGCACTCTTGCAGTCCCAAACCATGACACTCCCAACACCATGCATGACTGTAGGCAAGACACACTTGTCTTTTTACTCATCACATGGTCACTGCCACACACATTTGACACCATCTGAGACAAGTATGTTTATCTTAGTCTCATCAGATCATAGGAAATGGTTCCAGGAGTTCATGTCCTTAGCATGCTTGTCCTCAATTCTGTTAGTAGGCTATCTTGTGCATCATCTTTAGATGATGCTTGGTTCATGGATGACAGTGGTCTGACTCCTCCATCCCTTCAACCTCTGCAGCAATGCTGGCAACATTCTTGGTTGACCATGGTGAGGCCTATTCTGACTGGTCCTGTTGAGCCAGTGTTTGGTCTTGGTCACCGTGCTTCAGCTCAGTTTCAGGGTGTTGGCAATCTTCTTATAGCCTTGGCCATCTTTATGTAGAGTCATAAGGTGCCATGTTAGCCGCACAAGTGTGTGTGAGAGTAATACAGTAACACCAAATTTAACACACCTGCTCTCCACTAAACTGGAGTCCTTGAAACACTAACAAGTCACATTACACCAAGGCTAAAACTGGCTAATTGACATTTTCCCCTATGACTCACTTGTTTTGCAGGTTTTGCACGACATTAAAGGCTGTGAGTTATTTTAAGAGGAAAGCTAATTTCCACTGCTACACATGCTGCACACAGACTTCCTTATATTGAATCAAAGTGTCATTGTCAGAGTTGTCTCATGAAACGATATAATGAAATATGTACAAAAGAGTGATAATGTAAATATTCATCCTAAATTTCACATTTTGTTCACAAAAATGATAAAAGGCTTGTATTTGTATAGCACTGTCTAGGGATCTACAACCCCCCAAGGCACTTTACAACACATTCAGTCATTCACCCATTCACATGCTAGTGGTGTTGAACTACAATGTAGCCACAGCTGCCCTGGGGCGCACTGACGGAGGTGAGGCTGCCAAAAGCTGGCGCCAGTCCCTCCCACCACCACCAGCAGCAGGCAAGGTGGGTTAAGTGTCTTGCCCAAGGACACAACAACTGCGACAGACTTAGCGGGAGTCAATCCCACAACCCTCCAGTTATGAGACAGGCACTTAACTCCTCTGCCACTGTCATTCCCAAAATCTCTGAAAAACAATTGTTTTAATATATTAATGATAAATCTGGGGGTCACAGAATAAAAATGAACAGAGTTCATTTCTTCAAGTGTGCAACACAAATTTCAGAAATGTCGTGGTGTGTCGTCTTGGGTCCCATTCATTACTGGTCTGCAGATGACGATGAACTCACTGATTTCTCCTTCTGACAAAAACATTATGAACTCCTACACTAGAAACACAAATGGTGTCCTACCTACAGCACAAGTGTGTTGTGTTTTTATAGTTGTGAACATGACTTCTGCAGCAGCCATGTTTTCTTACAACTGCTGTTTTCTCTCTTTCTCGGTTTCTATCTTTATTTCTGTAATCAGTGGGATGAGTGTTAATCTCTGAGGACGTGACCCACTGACATTTGTCCAGAGTTAACCCTCTAATACACACATGTGTATAACAAAAGGTAATCGCAGCTGGCCTCCTGAACACAGATGTTTCCATAGAGCCGCATCATGAACTGTGCAGCATGCATATGTTGTGTGTAGGTATACGGTTTCATTCTGTTGAATTATCACTTTCAGAAGCACTTGCAGACATCTGCTTTTACTTTTAGACTCAGTTTATGGGTTTAAGACTTAACCAGATATTAGGTTAATGGATTATGCAAACAAAGGTCTCCACAAAGAGAGAGCTATGGCTGTGTGCAGGGCTAAAAGCAATAAAGAGGTAAGAAGCTTTGTAATCCGTTGAAGTGCATAGAGGGAGAAAGACATGATAAAATCTCTAAACAATACATGGACAGCAGAAGAAGGTAAAGACAGAACCAAACAAAAATTCTGGCTGAAGGAGAAATATATTAAATTACTGAAGAAAGCAAAGAGGAAGAGTGATTTAGTGCAGCGGAGGGGGAGAGGAAGAGGTTGGTAGATTAAGCCGGGTTAGAGAGGATTAGTGTCAGGTTTGGTTTGGTTGTAAATTCATCCATGTTGGACACTTCTGGCTGGTGCCTACATGTTCACACCACTGATTCTCTCCGGCTCAGTGCTCACAGAGTGAAGCTGGCCTGTAGGAAACACCGGACCACCGGAGGAGAAGGTAGGACGTCTTACTTCACTCTGATGGCGCCGAACTGAATAAACAGATATGTGTGTGTTTGTACACACAAGACAACAAAAGCTCAGCTGATTCCAATCCAACTAAACATTTACAACATTCCTGGTTTCACTGTAAGGCCAAATGTAAACATATGTAGTTTTTTTAATTTGCTGTGCTAATTTATTTACTTCCTTTGACATCATCCAAACAGCCAATAGGGTCTCAGCAGGTAGATAACTGATTCTGTGAAAACCTAAAGCTGTGATTCTAAGCTCTATTGTTAGAGCTGTGCAGATTACACCAGCACCCTAATACAGATAATACTTCATACTGTTAGTCTGATTTTAAAATTAAACCAGTAGAAACGATTTGGCCTTTTATCTAAAACATTCACAAATAAAAGGTTCACTTATGGATGTATGAAGTACTACAGCTTAATAATTTATTATTGTTTCGTTGTACCAGATCATGATCTTTGTGGAAATGCGTTCATATTATGTGTGTCATTTTCTAAAAATGTTCTAAATGATTTTTGATCTGGAACCTTGACTGTTTCTGTTAAGGGAGTGAATGTAGGTACAGCCTTCTAGAGCAAAGATGAAGAAAGAAGCCTAAAAACTATTTTAGGAATAAAAAACAAAGAGATATTCAACAACAACGAAACTGTCCCAAGCCCATGTGATCTAAAGAAGGATGGTGAGCAGTGAGGGATACGGTATCAGATAGCAGGTTTGCAGCAGCAGGTCGGTTTAGCCACATTCCATTGTAGCATCAGCAGGTCTACCATTGGCTCGAACAATTTTAGGTTGGGAGAATCACAGCGCTCTGTTTTTTTTTATGGTCTTTTTATTGAGTCTTTACAATATTTTAAAACAGAACAGATAACGCATGGAAATGAAAAAGAACCCACCCCGATACACTGGATCAGACTCCAAAAGTCAATCAAAACACAGGTACCAAAATAACACCGGATCAAGACACAAAAATGAATCTACAACAAAAAAATAATAAAGAAATGAAAGAAACAATCACAAAAAATATCAACAGGTACATTTTCGAAATACAACATAAATGGCGACCAATTAAATTTCTCTGCTGAGCGTTCAAAATGTGTCTAATTATTTCCAGGTGCACATGGGTCATTATTTCACTGACCCAGTGACCGTACGCTGGTGGATGAGAGTCTTTCCACAACAGAATGAGTCTCTTAGCCAGTAAGGAACGAAAGGCGATCATGTCCAACTGGCATGTGTCCAAAAAAGCATCCAACCTCAACCACTCCAAACAAATGTGGTCAAAGGATCTGGTCGCACAGTGGTCCCACAAATCCTGGAAAACAGACCACCAATACCCCTGTAGTTTCGAGCAAGTCCAGAACGTGAAAAAGTGTGGCAAGTTCTGCAACGTTCCCAAGTTGGGTCCAGTTCTGGCCTAATTTTAGACAAATCTTTATGTTCACTTGAAACAGTACCAATTAAGATAGTGACCCCCCTTGACTTAGAGCTAAAATTTGACTGAAACACATGACCAGACAATTTTTTCCCCAAGATGAGATTCATCTACTCAACAAATACACAAATAACCCTACATTGAACAATTGAAATACAGACGTTAAACAGCCATATTCCCAAAGCCATCCCACCACAAAAACACATTGAGTCTGCAGCCATGCCCTCAACAAAGGCTGCCTCGGCATCCAGCAGGAACATCACACAGACCGGATCACCATACAAAAAAATTCAAGCATCAGCAAAAAAATATATTGGTTTTCAGATATCTGACATGTTCATGCTAGAGTATAGGAATCATTTAGTTATAAAAATATTTGACATTATAGATATAACGGGTGTTATAGAACATAAAAATAATGTCACAGTTACTTTGCTGTGTAACTAATTAATTTACAATGTGGTTACTGAGTTACTAACTCAGCTGCTGTTGTCTGGTACAGATTGAGACCGTGGGTTGTACACACACACACACACACACACACACACACCTACACCCTCCTGCTATGACGATTGCACCCACTAGAGCTGTTTCTCAGTTGTAATGGAAAAACAACCCAGACAGTTAAGTCAAGTACAGCTGCGTTCAGTGATGGAAAAGCAATAGAGAAGTCTACTCAGAGAGGTATTTAAAGCAAAAGTAGGAAAGACAGATAGTGATTAGTATTTAGGCCAGCAGCTGAAGTCAATCAGCTCACCCTCTTTTCAGATGGCAAGACAGATGTTTTAGATTTTGACAAAATGCCCTAATGAGCCATCTGGTCACTGGCCCCATCAAGCACCTAAATCAGTACCATATACTTAGCAAGTTATATATAGGATTACCAAGAAATACTTTAAATACCTGCAAGACTGTGCAATCAGCTCATAGAACAGGCAGGAGGTTATTATGGCACGGATAACCTAAAGTAAGGCTAAAATACCCTGGACTTGGTTAAAGTTTATCCACACAAATCTTTGCCCTTTTCACATAGAAAAACAAACCTTTCATATTGTGACTCTGGTTCAGCTGTTTCCACTCCTCTTACTGAGGCTGCAGTTCATATAATGTAACTGCACCAAAGATCCACTGCTATCTTTACCTTTTTCCTGTTATTAGAACATCTAAAACTTCTCATCGTTAGTTCAAATATAGGGAAATAGCTAAATCAGCTTTCTTGGCTTAGTCAACAAACTCTTCCTTTACTTGTTATTTATTTAGCTCAGGTTATATTATTGTGTGGTAAATAGTCATGTGAGATTCTTTCAGTTTACATACATGTAACAAGTTCCATTTCTGTGTATTCACTTTTTTCAGAGGTCCTTTTCTTCTCCTTTGTTGTTCTGGATGATCATGAGACAAAGTATGGAAGATGGTGAGGAAACAAACACATGTTTGAGTCCTTTTCTATGAAACCGTATATGTTCATGTCGTAAATTCAGTTCTACCTAGTCTTATCTCACCTGCATCTGAACTCTGATGATTATCTTATTATTACCTTTAGCTCGGTAATACGGTAGTAGGGATGAAGCCGATAAACTAAATTTGATTAGGATTAAATTAAAAATACATGTGACAAGACTCTCCCACACGTGTGTGTTTGTTGGTGTGTGTCTGCAGAAATCAGTGGTATGTTGTCCAGCGTGGTGGAGGACATCAGTGAAGCTGTCAACAGGAACATCAGTGGAGCTCATCTCCTGCATGAACTCCTGAGTGCACCGTGGCTGCGCTCCTTGTTAAGGGTACTTGATTTATTCACTCTCCAGATAAACATAAAAATACCTATCTGATGTTACCCTCTTGAATCTACAGATTTATGAGTGCCTGATGCAGTTTCAGAGGACAACACCAAGCCCATTCCTGCCTTATGCTTCAGGACTCTCCTTAGAGGTATGTGTGCAAATACTATTTTAGTCTATATTGTTGTGTCTTGTCACTTTTGAGTCAGATAATGGCCATATCTCAGTCAGTTCTTACAGATTTTAAGCTTGAATTTCGTGATGAATGAGCAGAGAGTCGATCCCAAAACACAATTTGAAGAAAATATCTCAGGAAACACAAGTTGGATTTTAACTA
Source organism: Aphyosemion australe (assembly GCA_006937985.1). Classification (NCBI taxonomy): domain Eukaryota; kingdom Metazoa; phylum Chordata; class Actinopteri; order Cyprinodontiformes; family Nothobranchiidae; genus Aphyosemion; species Aphyosemion australe. Next base: position 100,432 of record SSNS01000819.1, read on the forward strand.
AACTTTCCATAAACATTGGATGTAAGTTTACAGATATTAATTTACCTTTATGAATCAGCCCTGTTTAAGATAGCTGCCACAGCTAAACCTAAAAAAAGACAAAATGGTTAAAACACCAAATCAGTTTTAAAGGAGTCATCACCTGAAATTTTCACTTTTCCACTTGAAAACATGTCTATAATGGCTTCCTAATGATTTTTCACTGGCCGAGAAGCCGATATTTAACATTGAAGCGTTTGTTTACTCTTGCCTTCTTCAACCAGCTCACACGCACCCCACGAGCACGCGCACTCCAAAACCTGAGCTCTGGCCTATATGTCGTCACAAAGGCCAGATATAACCAAATATGAGGCCAGCGGCAAACAAATCAGCACAACAAAGTTCATTTCATAACGTGAAATGCATAAATTATGTCTTATCGTTGCTGATTCGTGTTATGGGGAAAAAAGTCCACTGGTTTGTGTATTCGATCTTCACAACAGCATGATGCCAATGCCAGGCTATTTAGCTTCCTTTGTCCCATCCAGACTGTTTACAGATCTCCAATGCCACGTTCCATCATTTTCTGGTTTACGGCGCTTCACTGGAAAAAAAACTCAACAACAAGCGAGGAAGCCATTACGCACGAGGCGAGGCGAGGGCTCGTACTGTTGGATCCCGTAGGTCACTGCCAGGTCGGGTTCAGTTATAACTTTTGTTATTTTGGAGCAAGATGCTGAAGCTGCTTCCTGCCTCCTTCCACCAATCAACACGCTCCTCAGTCCTGCGTGCGTCTGACAGCCGAAATATCGCGTGTGATCTCGAGAGAAAATATGCCCTTTACAAAAAAGGATCAGAAAAGCACATTTCTTAATTTATTTTTCCAATACAATTTATTTTAATGCCCTAAAAGACTATAATAGGACGTAGATATCCATGGTATTATAGGTGATGACTCCTTTAAAGGTGTGGAACACAGAAAAAACATTTTTTAATTTGTATTTCTGATTCTAATGGGTCACTCTGTGTTTTTCATGCAGACTGAACATGAAAATAGTCTCCTCCACCTATCTCCTGCATTAGCTTCTGATAGAAAATAGACGGTGAAACTCTAGGATTAGAAAATCCTGACAGATCTACGTCACACTGTCACTTAACATTCGTCCAGGAAACAGCAGAGAACGTCTCGACTAGTAGAGGCTAACCGTTAGCATTAGCAACTCCAGCAGAACTCCTCCAGGCTTGTGTTATTTGTGGAGATAAAACATCAACATTGCAGAGCAAACAGAGTCAGTGGTAGAGTCACATTGCTATTAGCCAATCAGAGGAGAGATGTCTGAATATCAGGAAATAAGACTCCACATCCTGTCGTCTGAAGCTCTGCTTTGATGTGGCTCACTTCTAGTTCCTGAAAATAGTGCACCAGTGCTTTGTTTCCCCAGAGTACGACTTACAAGGCATTCATTCCTACTGGAGACCACTGCAGATGTATTGATTAAATGAGTGATCCACACCTTTAAAGATATTAAGCTAAAATATAATGTGGTAGTTAGTGAGAGACTTACATAACCCAAGGGTCGATAGATAAAAATGCATCTAAAAATAATTTCAAGATTTGAACAAGATGGTTATATTTGAATCAATCAATTAATTATTTTTAATTTGTCTAGCTAGCACCTTCTACGACCTTCAGGTCAAGTTGCTGAACACTTTATCAGAGAACATAATAAAAGAGAAGAAGACATCATAAAACATTGCAAACATTAAAAGGGAATTACAAGATTTTATGAGAACCATGGCAACAATAGCATAGAACAATAATTATCTGAAGAATCGCTCCACAGTGAAACCGTGTGAATGAACTTATGACTTTGTTTTTATGTTTCTTAAAAATGTTCTATTTTAGAGCCGCTTGGCTGTTGGGGTTCAGGGTATTTACTGCCTTTAAACAAACTTGTTTTCTAAAATCACTGCACTTGGTAAATTCTCTTGTGTTTTCTTGCTTGGTCAGATCATGACTATAATACAAAGAGCACACCGTCCTTCAGCTGAAGCTAAGGAGCTCCACAACCTCCTCAGCTCTCCACATGTCCAGGTCCGATTTTAAATTCCTTCTCTGTTTTACTCCGACATGATTTTCTGTTTGGACTCTTGAATGGTTTCTGTGTTTGTCAGGCTTTGCTGTCGTCTCATGACAGCGTGGCTCAGTCAGACTACCTACCTGTCCTACCACCTCTACCTAATGAGCTGCCTGAAGATGAAGAGGCCATGAGGATCGTTTGTCTTGTTAAGAATAACCAGCCACTGGTGAGATAGAAGTGTTAAGATGTTTTTTTTCATGCTCTGCCGTTTAAATTGTTGATAGAAGTTTGTCACTATCAGGATGTTTATATACTACAAACGTTTTTTGTTTGTTTCATTGGGTTAGAATGAAGGTCTGGTTGAACATATCTGAGCAAGGAAGCATTTGTTCTTCTGTCAAGCAGTGACAACAAATAATGGTGGTACATTTAAACAGCTTAAGCTGGCAGTGTCTTTCCTTTATTTGTGCTCCAAGAGTGGAGAAGAGAACAGGGGAGCTGTAGGAGGTGAGGACAGCGTGATTGGTGGATGCTCGAGCAGCCCTCGTCGACTGACTTTAGAGCGCCTCGTTCCTGCAAGAAGAGCGTGGTCAGGGGAGGAGCTTAGAACGGTTGAGAGCGAAGCCAGGGCTTCGCTGCTTCCCCAGGATCAGCCCTGCAACGTTCTCCCCCGTTATGGGTCAATTGGAAGTTTTCATTCGTGTCCTCAAGATGCAGAACTTTGGAAGCAAGGGCTCAACCGCTCAGCTCCTGCTGTCTTTAATCCACACAGCTGCTCTGGTAAGAGGACATATTCAAACAATCTTCTGTTCTTGGTCTTGATCACGCCATTGTCTTTGAGCAAGCCATGAGGTCATCAGGAGCAGACATGTAGAGAAGTGTAAAGAACCACACCATCCACCAGTCATATGGATCATCTCTGCTTTCACCCGTCCACGCTAGAATGTCCCTGTTCATTCTGATCAGTTTGTCCATCCTCACAGCTGAAGTCTTTCTGTTCTTCACTTCATCCTTCATGTACTACTAAAGCCATTTCTGCATTCATGCCATGACTTCATCCCTTATCTGGACTCACTGCTGTGAACATTAATCTGTCCTACTTGTCTTGCTTTGTCCTTACATGACGAATCATTTCAGAGGGAGCCAGACCCCTCAGAAACGAAGATGCCTCCAGTGAAGGAATTAGTGATGACTATGCTTACCCTCCTCCTCCAGTACCAGCTTACAGTATGAGTCTTCCCAATTCCCCTCTGCTGTACCACAGGAGTGCTAGAGGAGAGTCAAGAGGCATTCCTACAGCTGGTCGGACCCCAGTCAGAGTTCAAACAGCACCTGCTATTCCTGAAATTCAGCGATCCACTCACCAGCCAGGAGTCAGTGATGTCCCAAATGCTGTCAGACAGCACTGGTGCCAAGGTGGACCTAATGGAAAACACCTAAAAGAACATTTGAACCATCCATACCAGCTCAACTACTCCACTGATCCCCATCACGGCAAATTCCTCAACCAACCAAATCGGACACAGAAGAAATCCCAGCGGCAGCAACAGGAACACCACAAACCTCCTCCACCTCAGGAGCTAAACAGAAGGTGTAGCATGGAGGAGCTCAGGACCACTGTTCAAACGGTGGCCAGCAGTATTGAGCACAGTACTCAGGATGTCCGCCAGCTGGGCCAGAAGATGGTGGCAGCGACAGAAATGATCACAGACAGGGTGGAAGAGAACGCCCAGGCCCTGAATCTCCTTGCTGAAGTGGTGGACAAGCTCCAGGGGATCATTGTGGCCAAAAGACACCTTGAAGCTTCTCCACCATGCCGACAGGAATCACACCTTCATCCCGTTCCTCCTCCAAGAGGTTCTTCACTATCTCCAAAACTGACCTGCAAGCCTCCCACAGCGCGTCCTCGCCCCAGCTCACCGTCCTCTGCTTCCTCTTCTTCTTCTTCCTCAGCCAGCTCCTCCACCAATAACTTCACCGTGTCCCTGAGTTCAAAGAGGCTGAATGGAGGAACCAAACTTAGCAAGAGGACGGGTGAAAATAACTTTAATGAACATGTTAGGTTCAAGAATGGAACCGTTTCAAGAGCTCAACAGGAGGAGCAGCAAGACTGTAGTATGACAGGCTGCATTAAAACAAAGAAGAAGAAGAGAAAAAACAATCAGACGAATTAAACAGACACTTTATAAAATCCCATCAGAACTGGCACTTGCACTTTTTCAACTCACTTTGGTCAACATTTAGATTATTACTTGGATTTTCAATCAGAAGAAACGCTTTAATCACTCTGAGGAGCAACTGGGACAAACTGGAAAGGTACCAAGAGTTCATGTTTCTCTCAATCTCCATTTTCCATTTCACCCAGTTGTCCTTGAAGCTGCTGCATCTGCCACACATTTACACAAGATGTATTTCTAAGAAAAAATTAGAATCAGTTTGCTGATGTCTGATAACATGTCATGATTAGAAGAATCTGAAGCCCTTCAGAGCATGAAGGGCAGGTAAATAATGTTGCCATTAAGAGAATCATTCTTTTTTTCAGGGGGCAACTATAAAAAGGAATGAGGAGACAGGAGATATTTATGTTGCCAGAGTGATCCACGGAGGACTGGCCGACCGCAGTGGTGAGCTAAATGTGTAGACCACCTTGTGTCTGTCTGCATGTGACTAACAGCAGGATGACCTAAACATGCATGATGCTGTGGCTGAACCTGGCTGTTTGTCTGCCAGGTCTCCTTTTTCCCGGTGACCTCTTAGTGGAGGTTAATGGTAACTCGGTGGCAGGCCTAGAACCAGAGAAGGTCATCCAGATACTGGTGGGTAATCAGACTTTACAAATTTTAATTATTTCATGATTTTATAGGGCTGGTAGATATGGAAAAATCCTATGGTGATATTTTTTCTCATATGGGTCGATATTGATGTGTACAGAGCCTTGCTAAAGTGTTAATGCCCCTTTCTACTTTCACACATTTTAAAAACTTACAACTACAAACTTAAATGATTTTTTTGAGATTTTCTGTGATAGACCAACACAAAAAAGCACATATGTGTGAAGTTGAATGAAACTGACACATGGTCTTCAAAGTTTTAAGCTAATAAAAGATCTGATAAGTGCCATTGGTATTCTGAATCAAACCCCCTGTACTCTGACCCCTCATTTCCACCGAGTGCAGAACAGATGCCGTCCTGAAAACAAACAGCTTCTGTAATGATCAAAAATTCTCATGATGTTAAAGAAATTGCATGAGCCAGACAGGAAGTAAGATGTGTGCTGGTGAGGTGCATCTGGTATATTTCAAAATAAAATGTCTTTTTTAGTATTAATGACAGAAATATTAGTTCACACTGTATGATGGTTCACGTTATTTTCACAAGTACATCTACATCTTATGTTAAATTTCTAACATGAACTAGCATGAACCCCTGAGATTTGGTGTCCGAGGCATTCTGCACATGAAAAATGAACGATAAATGACCCGCACTTGTATAGTGCTTTTCTGCATCAGAGGACTCCTGGTTTAAATCATAACATGTTCATTTGTTAGAATGGCCCTGTCAAAGTCCAGACCTAAATCACATATCACACTTGAAATGAGCTTCCTTCATCCTTTACATCAGCGAATAATCATTAAATAAATGGATGTTTCACTAAACTCAATAATGTTTATAGCCTGGAAAGCCATCTTATATACAGTATGTGAATATATAGTTTGCCCACGACCCATTGACAGCTCTCAGTCATGGGGATCTACGGTTGTCTTTCCAACTGTCTCTGCATGCCACTGGACAACAAACAACGTGACGTACTCAACGCTACGGATGTCAGTCAACGGGGCAGTCTGCCATACACCATCGAAGAAGACACAAATACATCCTTTTTCTAAATAAACTAAAGTACCTCTATCTGCTCTTGACTCAAAAAGCCCAAGTCTAAATAGTCCAAAGTTGATGCCAAAGCTGTTTCAAATGAGCCGCCGCCATCTTAGTTTCACTTAGCTGCAGTAACATTCCACCCACCAAACCAATAGAGCGCTGTAACTGGCCAGCCACCAGAGTAACGGAGGCTGCGGAGGTTCCAATGGAGCTTGGCTAGACCGACATGCAGAGCTAAATCATTTTACTTCGGTCTAGGTTTCTAGGCTAGCAGAACACATCATACAGCAGACCGTACAGACTAACAAGAGCTGTTTGTGCTGTGATGAATGAGAAAATGTAGCTCATTATGCTAAAAAGCTCTAAGAGGTCAATGAGATTAGAGGATGGTTATATAAATGCAGATCTTAACAGTAAAGGACAGAGCTACAGCAGGTTTAAAGCCACTTCCTGTTTCTGGTGTCATTCAGTTCCTTTCAGATCTTCAGCAGTATGCATCTGGGATGAACTTGTTTCTTAGTCTGGATGTTTTTGCCTGGTTGCAGAACAGCCTTCTACACTTCATATGTAGGGTGGGTGGGTGGGGTCACGAAGGATGGAGATGTCTTTCACCCTGCATCTGGTGGTGTTTAGTAATCATGTAATGGCCACAGAAAAACTGTTTGTTCGGGTTTAACAAATCATAGGCTTAGACACACCACCTTGCATTTGCATGTCCCAACCCATTTCAAGATTGGCAATATGTAACGTAGGGTTGGTCCAACCACATTTTTTGCTCCCAATCCGAGTCTTTTGATTGTGCCTATCAAACCTTATCAATAATTCAGCAATGCATTAAAAAGGGAAAAAAGCTGACACATCCAATTTTTCTTTTAAGTCTTGTTATAATTTATGTATTTCTTTCTGTATTTGTCATTTATCTGCCACAAAACATCACTCATTCAGGAAGTTAATTGATAAGAAACATGTTAATATTAAGAATGTATTAAAAGTAGCATCGTTTTGAGTAACAGGGCAGACACGGCACGGGATGACCGCCAGCAGGCTCACTCTTTTCTACAAAACACCTGCAGAGCTGCATCTGTAAATTTGGGACAAGAAAGCAGCTCATGCCATGGCTCAAGGAGGCCGCAAACCCAGACGTTTGCAACCACAGACAGTCATCCAGTGTGATAAATATACTGCTGTCATGGTATTTTTGCTGTCCGTAGATAATTTCTTTGTTTTGTAATGTATCTTTCAGTGCTGGCTGGCTCTGTGTTTTTATCCGAGTTGCTGCGGTGAACTGAGCAGGGTTTAAACCCAAACCCTTAGAAAACAGAGTGAATGATGTTTTAAGGGTTTTAGCCTGACAGCAACAATATGTGATGTAGATTCACAAAGTTCAACAATAAAATAATTATTATTTGAGCTGTTTACCTTTTTCTTTCTCCCTGTCAGACCAGTTCTAAAGGCACCGTCCTGCTTAAAGTCATTCCAAATTCTTCTCAAGTCAACTGCCGTCAGAAGCCGGTAAGAAACACCCTCACCTCATCTCAGACAGTGAAGAGAAATAAATTCATTGTAAACCAGTGTTTACATATATACAGAACTAGAATACATTTACAAAAGATGATTCTTGAAACGAACCAAGTTGAGGGAGTCTGCTGAAAAATCAGGATGACTACAGATATTTTAGGTGTAAATTTTTCTGACTGAGGTTGACTGAAACACTTTGTCTTTGTGTAAAATCATCATTACAGAAGGTGAAGATCCAATAACCACACCCAAAACAAGAGCTAACCTGATGAGATAAAGGCTCTAAGTGTGTTAGCATGTTAGCATGGCTGTAAGCCAATCAGGTAAACAGTGAGCCATCAATGATGTGTGCTTAATGCTGGGGGAGCAGCGGCTCTATTCCAAGCCCCTTCCAGATATCTGACCTCCTTACCCCATAGCAGCCAATCAGGGGGTGAGTGGGCGTGGTCAGCAGCCGCTAATTTGCATTAAAGTGACAGAGCCCTGAAACGGCTCATTCTGGAAGGTTCAGATAATATTAAGAATAAAGCTGCTGAAATCGTTTTATGTGAGAGGGAATTTGTGCTTTATAAACAGACCGTAGATAATATTTGTAATAAGTCCCCTTTAAATGGTTTTGGGGGTTTGGCCACAGCTGTTGCATCATATCAAGCATAATGCACTGAACAACTTTCTACACCTTTTGTGTTACAACTTAAATGCTGTGAATCAGAGCTAAGCTTCATTAGAAAGAAAAATCTGGCGACTGTTTCAGTAAAAATCTAATGGATCATGAATTTATCAAATGTTTAGACAGGATCGTTACAGAGGCAGAGAACATGCTTACAAAAGCTGTTTCCTGCTCTCTTTGCATTATGTCCTGATCTGTGTGTTTTGTGTCAGAATGTTTTTGAACATGTTGTTTTGATATCTTTTTATCTGCAAACAAAACAACCCTACCCCTCTCTCTCCTTCAGGTGTACATGAGAGCCATGGTGGACTACCGCCCCCAGCGGGACTCCTCCATCCCCTGTCCAGATGCAGGAATGTCTTTCAGCAGAGGAGACCTGCTGGAGGTGGTGGACCAGTCTGATGGACAGTGGTGGCAGGCCAGGAAGCTGCCCTGTGGTTCAACCTTTGCTGGTTTGATTCCCTCTGCCAGCATGCTGAAGAGGTGACATTATAACACACACATCCTGAAACCTGCAGGTCTCACAAAGTGCCACCAGAGGGCAGTGTTCATTTACAGCTTAGTAGGAGTAGATCATGGTAAAATGAGCTAACAGTTTTTCTGAATGAAAGAAAAACACAGACTTCTAATAATCTGTCTGTCTAAAAGCTTGATTCTGGAGATTTTTTCAGTATTTCTACTAATGATGTGCCTTTATAAATAGTTTGTATCTGAACTATTCAAATCTAAATTCATTCAGCTTTATTTGACATAAAAGGCAGGTTTAATAATCGTTCATGTTGTATTATTTGTCTTTATCTGCAGTAAGCAGCGGGAGCAGTGGTTCTGTCAGCCCCTAAAGGTTCATACCTGCATCCGACCCTGTGAGGACACTTATCTCTTAACTGGTTTCTGATTAATACCTTATTCAAATTTGTAATTATTACTATTATAAACACAAATGCATTTGCTTAGTCTGAGCATTACAGTTTCCTGGAGTATGAGCATCTATCTTTATGAGGAACCATGCACCACTTGGCTCTATCTGAGCTAAATATAGACCCATATTTAAATAAATATAGATCCAGGTAATAGCAAACATGCGCACAACACTGGGGGGCAAAAATACCTTCTGCAGCTGACATCCAGACCTGTATCTCCATGATTTAAAGAGGACCTAGAATGCTGTTAATCAAAAATCTAAAACAGCCTTGAGCTTCTAAAAAGCATAAGAAATTTTCTTTTGGCTTTCATCTGTCCCAGGAGTCCTGATACGGGTCATTCTAAAACCCCTTACGCAGACATTCAGTGAAAAGAGCTGTTTACCCCTCCCACTTGGCCAGGACATGAATATGATAACGAGCTGCTTGCTGATTGGGTTAGGGTGCATGTGTTAAAGCTTAAAGTGCAACTACAGAATTGGAAAACATATTAGCTTAAAACATTTTTTTCATCCTCTTAACAACATTCTAACATAGTATTGCTAAGAATATATTGTGGAGATAAAAAAATAACAATGAATAAAGTGGTTCTCTTGCATTTATCTAACAACCTCCATTAATAACACGTTTGGGATAGAAAGCAACTATTGGACCACCCGGTTGTCGGTCTCACCGAACCGCCGCACTTCCCTGGGTCCTCCACTCATTACACACTCACGTATTTAGCAACAGAACACCCCTGGTGTGAGAGGTTCTCCGCTCAATAATATCAGAGAAGGAGAAATTTAATATGTTTGATTATTCATTTAATACCTTTAACTTAGGCTCCTCCCCCTGCCTCTATGACATGAAAGAGTTCTAAGCGTTCTGCCTGAGATTTAAAACTAATTAACTATTATTTTATTTGTTTTTTGTTCCAACATTTGTGTTTCACATGACCAGCTGTCAAAGCCTGCCTCTAGACTTGTCTGCTCCCCACAATTCCATTCAATTCAATGAAAAATGTAATTACACTTTATTAAATTCTATCCTGTTCAGTTTATATAATGCCAATTCACAACACAAGTAATCTTAGGGCACTTTACAAACATTCCAATTGAATCTACATATTAAACAGTGCATTGAGTTCATTTTATTATTCTAATTAGTTAAAGCTTTCCTATGTAAGAAAACCTAGCAGAGTCAGTGACTTGTGTCAGAGCCTTTAAGGGCAATGCCCACGCTAAGCAAGCATGCAGCGACAGTAGAGAGGAAAACTCCACTTTAACAGGAAGAAACCTCCAGCAGATCTTGGATCAGTATGAGCAGCCATCCGCTGCCACTCATTGGGGACTGAGAAGACAGAGCAGATAAGACTTAAACAGATAAACTAGTAGTAGCACTTATACTAAAGTAAAACGTTAGCAGCGGTATGCTAGCTGGTGTAACACATTTTAATTGACGTTTCCTTTCTTTCTGCTCTCCCAAGTTACCCCAGCTGATAACGGTGGGTGTGACACCTGGTGCAACATTCATACATTAACATTGTTCTTTTAGAGTCACTCCTTCTCTTTTTCAATTTTATTGTTCCTGTTTGGATTCTAGTTGTGTTCTGAGTCCTTCATCACACCAAACCATGTTTTGTGTTTCTTCTTTTAGAGGAAGATCCCACACAAGCTGATGACAAACGCACCATAACAGGTGAAACCTGTTAAAAAACATTAAAATCACCTTTTCTTAGAAAAAACATCTGAATGTTTCTCTTTTCTGCAGATTTGGAAAATAATCAAGAAATAAACTTTGGTAGGTAAGTCTGTTCAGACACAAACTGGTTATGGATTATTGATCATTACTGATCTGATTGGTTGAGCTTTCTGCTGTTTTATCTTATTTACGGAAAAACAACTTTATATTTTACACATCTTTAACACAGACAGGTGGAGGACTGCTGAGTTATTGTTTTATGGGGGGAGGGGTTAGACTTGATGTGAAATGAAATTTCATTGTTTTATTTTAATATTTTTTTATTCTTCCATGACTGAATGTTTTTTCTGTTCCTTCAGATGAGGTCGACTATGATTTTACTGATGGAGTCTATTTAGGTAAGATTAGGTTTATGCAAACGGACACTCACTAGACTAACAGAAGGATTTCTGACCTTGTTTATTTAATAGACTAAAATATTCACAGCGCTAAATTTGGTTTGGTGGGCGGGATGTTACTGCGACTGAGCAAAACTACATACATACATTTTCTTCACATGGAACCACATGTTATCCCTTGTGAGAAGCAGTGTAATTCATTCATAAGGCAGTCATTCTTAATTATTATTAATAAGTCAACACATCATTAATTGAGAATCACTGCATTAAGGGAATGTCTGTTGAAACCATTACGAAGGTCGATGACCTGTGGCGGCCATCTTTCATTGACACTAAAGAAAATCAGCTGCACTCGGGTTCCATTAGTAGCTCAGGTTTTTCTGAATCTAGATGTTTTACTTCTAGATGAACCATATAAATAAAGATGTTCTTGACCCTCATTAGCTGGTTTCCGTCGGAGTTTCCGTCTCTGGAGGAGAACGTGGTACAAGAAGAGGAGGCAGTCCTGCACCTCCTGCTCCCCCAACAGCAACGTTCTGTCCTCCCCCTATGAGGAGGTGGCGCTGTACCAGCGCCTCCCACAGGAGATCTACCGCCTCATCATCCTCATTGGTGAGACGAATCAGAAAGAAAGCCATGTTAATGGGATTTTATGCATTTTCATTCACAACTACGCAGCACTAGCTGGACGCATCGCTGCACTATAGTTGAAAGACACAGTTAGCATTTTTGCCAACTAGTAGTACTTTTGTCCAACTAGCTAAAAGCAAAGTTGGACTAGTCAGCCAAAGTACCACACTAGTAGCCCAAACGTCTAAACTTCTTCAGGCATTTTGAGACTTACTAAACTAGTCAACTACAAGTTTTTTTAGCTGCACTAGTTAACTAATGAGGTCTAAAAAGCATCAACTGGTTTCCAGGTGAGAATTCGGAGCTAGTTAAATTTTGAAATGGCATTTTTTGTTAACTTTTGTGGACTTTGACAATTGTTAGTTGACTACTAACATGTAAGGGATGTTTATGCTTACTAGTTAGTCAGTCGTGTAGCATATTTGCTGACCAGTCCAACTGGAGCAAAAGCTGTCACCAGTGTATTTTTAATCAACTAGTGCAAAAGTAAGTCAGACTAGTGTGACCACATGTCAAACTAGAGAAGAATAGTCGTGAGCTGGTGGAGCAGCAAGAATGCAAATGGGTTGCACTTGCCATACTCTGTAGTGGCCTCAGATCGAGCTAAATCAATTCATCCCTCTGTTCTGGTCAATAATGAGGAAAAATACATGATGGGTAAAGAGAAGAGCCCAGTGCATTATGGGAGACCCCCAGCTGACAGTCAAAAGCAGCATCATAAAAAGAAGGGAAGCTTGTTGAGGGTGTCGTGTGTGAGGAGGGAAGGAACTTATTTTCTGGATTAAAAAAATAAAAACGTCTAACTTGTCTGAACCCTTGCTGGAGCCTTTTGGATCAGCTGAAAGTCAGAGAATTATGGAAACAACCAAATAATAAACATAACTCCAATTACTGGTTTCTGGTTTTCTCCTGATGAGGAGTGTTCATCTTCATCATCTCGTCTCTTAACCAGGTGCTTCTGGTGTTGGAGTTAATGAGCTGAGGAAGAGACTCATCAAACTGAACCCTCTGACCTTCCAGGGACCTGTACCTTGTATGTACATCCTTATATATTTAACAGATTCAGTCTTTTTTCATAAAAAAATTACATCTACACAAAAACAAGAATTTCTTATCTTGTGTTATCTTTAGAGCTGTTTGTAATAAAACCTTTCATGTTCCTGCAGACACAACCCGTCCAATAAAAGAAGGAGAGCAGACAGGAAGAGAGTACCACTTTGTTACCAAAGAGCTGTTTGAGTACATGCTCTGCAACCACAAGTAGGCGTCTTTTACATTCATGCTTGCTCTCTGATCATCTGTCTTTAGCCTTTTTTGTCCTTGTTTGTAAGATTGAATAAAACTTTTATTGCTTTAGGTTTGTGGAGTACGGGGAGGGTAAGGGCCACATGTATGGGACCAGCATCGATGCCATTGAAGAAGTGCTAAAACAAGGACAGATGTGCATCATTGATGCTGAACCACCTGTGAGTTTATTCAACAGATTTTTGGTGGTTTGGGCGATAGCTTGATTTTTTTTCCAAGAGTAATAATTTTAATGTTTCCTCTCTAGAGCGTTCATTTGTTACGGTGCAGAAACCTGAAGCCATACGTGATTTTCATCAAAGCCCCAAACCCGGAGAGGCTGAGACAAACACGGAGAAACGCCAGAGTCATCACCAACTACACCATCAACAGAACATTCACCGTGAGAGCGCTAATTCTGTTTATTCGTTTAACCTGTTGATCAGATCAAGCAGAACTCTTCTCTTCCTTCAGGAGGAAGACTTTTTGGAGCTGGAGGAGACTTCCCAGCTGATTGAGGCTAAATACAAGCAGTATTTTGACAGCACTGTGGTGAATGATGACTTACAGGACGCCTGCATGCAGCTCTGCTCAATCATCCAGCAGGCGCAGAACGAGCCCCAGTGGATACCGGTCAGCTGGCTCCGATCTGACGAGTAGAACCACAGAGAACCAACAGGAAAGACGTCCAGATAATTAAAGAAAAACTGGATAAAATGTTGCAAATATGCAGAAACGCGGAAGAAATGGAGGACGCAAGAGTGAGCATGAAGCTACAAATGGAAGAAAGTGTTGAAGAGAAACAAAAGCATAAAATATTTCTCCTTTTATGACAGGACTCCTGTAATGTATGCAGTTTATGTATTATTATTATTATTATTATTCTGAGGCTGAACTTTTGTTGCCAATGTTGATTTTATGTAAGGGCACTTTATAAAGAAATAACACCAAAGTGCTGTTTAGGAAACTAGCGACAACAATAATAAAATATGTCATTAAAGCTATAATAACAATACAAAGAGTGAAAAAGCTGATCAGCTTCTACTTAACGTTGGTCCTGGCGAAAAGTGGCGTAATAATAGCATCTGGGTTCCATTAGTGACCCATGGCAAAAATGTGAACTCCTGATTTTGGTACATCTGAGAACTTCTGGGTGTTCTATAGATGAATTAAAGATCCTACAGATATGACCGAGGCCAGTGATCAAATCTTAACATCACCTGTGTAACAAACAGGAAGTCAGGGGAGGCAAACACCAGCGTACCAGCAGCAAGGTGTGCAGACAGACGAGGGATTAACATAACGTGTCATGGGAGGAAGAACTTCTTCCATGTTTCAGTGCAAATGACTTAACCTCATAGTCATAACTTAAACACAAGCAGCTGGAATGGGAGTCTGGTCACAGCCATGGAGATAAGGTCAGGAGCTCCATAACTGGAGTGTTGTGAGGTGGTTCAGGAATCTGACAAGGAGGCGTCCTGGTCTTCTTCCTTTGGAGGTTATCTGGGCTTGCCCCACTGGGAGGAGACCCACGGGCAGAGCTGGAACTCACTGGAGGTTTTCCATAAACCTTGATATTCCCCATCTAGAGTCCAAATTAAAACAAACCATATTGTCTCTAAGAGAGAGGCAAATAAATTCCCACAACAAGAAAAAAATTCCCCTTTAGGGCAACAAATATTAGGCTTTGTAAAAACATGTCTGTCACTCAGAACTGTAACAACATCACCACAGCTTTGAGAACACTCAACATGCCCCAGAGCACAGGCACCACCGGCCCCTCTGACCGCTACCAGCAGGCAAGGTGGGTTACAGGTCTTGCCCAAGGACATGACGACTGCAACAGACTGAGCGGGGCTTGAACCTGCACCCCTCCAGTAACGAGACGGGCACTTAACTCCTCTGCCACCAAAATCCCAGTAGTCCCAGTACTGCAATGATAAAAGTTTGCTTTGTAATGGCTGGAGCATCTGATCATCTTAGGCGAGTGGAACTGTTATACAGATTATATTTATTTTTCTGCTGATAATTTAGCTTCAACAAATTATGTTTACAAAAATAAGTTACTCTAAATAGGTCCACTTAGACCTGATAGACGTCTGAAGTAGGTTTGATTCTTGGTTTTGTGTTTCTGTGAAACACCTGAAAGTCTAATAAAAAACACAAGATTACAACCAGGGGCCTGTGATACAGTGCTGGCTGGATCCTGGAGGGAATGAGCTTTTTCCTGGAAATGCAACAGGAACATTTTAGCAGCCGTTACG
Source organism: Aphyosemion australe (assembly GCA_006937985.1). Classification (NCBI taxonomy): domain Eukaryota; kingdom Metazoa; phylum Chordata; class Actinopteri; order Cyprinodontiformes; family Nothobranchiidae; genus Aphyosemion; species Aphyosemion australe. The sequence goes on from SSNS01000819.1 coordinate 115,735, forward strand.
GGTTTGCTGGATGTTTCACTGTTAGCTAGGCTCAGACCCTTGGAGTGTCTCCGGGTTTTCAAACTGGGTCATAAAACAGAACAATGATCTCAAACACAGCAGCAGATCTGCAACAGAATGACTGAAAATGTAGAATCAAGATCCTGAAACGAGTCCAGACCTGAAACTGATAGGTGGTGGTTGTGAGTGTTACGTACATCTCAGGTCTTTGTCCACTCCTCGGCCTTTATTTCTGTGTCTAAAGCCTCATTTATACTCCTCCGTCAGCTCCAGAGGCAGAGACGCACATGCATTGATGAAAACGTTTTGCTTTCGGACTTCTCCATTACCTGGGGAGTGTTGCAAAGCAGTTCCCCGACAGGTCAACAGAGGGCATAGCGCTTTTCTGGGGTATCCTGTCACGTATCCGGTCCAAGATAGTGTATTTACTATTGTTTAACACAGACAAGTTTGTCCCTCATTCTTCTCCACCTCTTCATGCTCTAGCCACCTCTAAACCCACGTTTCCTGTCATTTCCGTTCATGAATAAACACTTGCTGCGTATCTCTACTCTTCCAGTCACGGGTGAATAAACGTTCATATTTTCAGAGTCTTTCCGTGAGGTATTCTTCAAACTGCTCCGTGTCTGCCGCTAGATATCTTCGGCTCTCTTTTTATTTTTTGAGGCAGCAATGGTGGTGCTGTTGATGAATTTCAAGGAAGTGGCGTCCTGACCAATCACAAGCTTGAGCTCTCCGTCTTGTTCGATGGATGTTTTTGAAAAGTGGGCTTGACTAATAGCAGCAGCTCTTAACTAATTTTGTAGTGTGATGATTATAATATAATTCATATCAAGCTATTGGCTATTGACTTCATATAATCACATTGCTACAGCAGAGCTAAAATTAAGTGCTGTATTTCTCATTGTATTACAGGCAAACGGTCTGAACTTTATCAAAAGGATGACCCAGATTGGGGGGTGCCATCTGGGTGCTATCACTAATTCACTTACCTGACAAGAAATGGGCCGAACAAATTCTGATGTTGTCCAGAGTTTAGCCTCGTAGATCCTAGTTTAGCTTCGCTAGCCACTAGCGCCTCCTTTCTTCTGATAACTTTTGGCATCATTCTCCCTGATTTATCTTTTGGCAGTCTATAAAACTGCAAATGTGTTTCATGGTCTGACCGATTCGTACAGCCTATGACACGGCAATAATTCACCATTTTCTTCCGTTCGAAGTTTGGAATCTGCTGGATTGCGTTGGCTTTGTTACTCCAGTTTCGCCAATATGGCGACTTCCGGGTTGATGACACGGCGATGACGCGCCCTGAAAACCCTCTATTAGGCTTAAGTTGACTGAATAGGTGATTTTTGCTCTAGTTACACCTTTCAGCTGAGCTGCACATTAAGGAATAGGAAAGCTTTTTCAAAGGTGATGTTAAAAGTGTAAATCTGATGAGTCTGTACCAATCTTTGGGCCTTTGGGTTTTCGTAACCCTGTGGAAAGTTTCCGGAGCTCTGCATCCAGATCCGCACCACAGCCAAGTGAATGCTCTGATTGGACTCAATGATTTTTGGTTTATGCGGCAGCCGTACAGAAATCAGACCACGTCTGTTCCACATTCGGTGTGAAAGAGGCTTGACTCTGCCACACCCATGTTTGCCCCATGCTCTGCTAATCTGCCGCTGCTATGAAGCCTCTCACCTCTAAACATCATCACCTGTGATCCACATCTTAAATTCTCCTCTCTGCCAGCACACAAAGGTGGGCCCCATATGGGATCTATATGGGCAAACCATATGGGTCCCAACAGGGTTTGTCCGCGGTTTCCACAGTGGCCCCATGGGGGTTTGCCAAAGATTTTTTTTTGCCCACATAGATTTTAATGGGCCCTACATGGGTTTTCAGAGGGTTTGACTCAAACACCAGCAAACCCCTGTGGGGCCACCATGGGAACCGCAAACAAACCCTGTTGGGACCCATATGGCTTGCCCATATAGATCCCATATGAGGCCACCTATGTGTGCTGGCTGGGCTTCATTCTGGTGTCAGATGATCACCAGATAATCTGCAGTCTTTTCTTAGCTGTCCAGCTGTAGTCCAAGCATGTATGATTCATCATCAACTTTATTTCTAAAGCATTTTCCAGGAGGCGAACCAAAGAATTTAAAACATCAATGATCCATGGAAGGGCCAACAAATATACATAAAAACAAATGAAAGCAAAAGATGTTGGTAAAAGAACAAAACATTCAGGTTTTGTCTCCTCGTTTCTGTTCTTCCCCTCATCAGATCAAGTTTATCTGGTCAAAAATAAACCCTGACTGCCTTTCTGGACCAACCACTTAGTTAGGATTTGGATGTATTTCTGTTCATCTATACATGCATCAGATCCGACTGGATCAGGATGGAGCATCTTCTCAACTCAAAAACTTTCAAGGAGTTCTGTTGCTGTTCTGAGAGATGAAGCCAGAAACCAGCGAATTACAAGAAATGGTTGATAAATCACATGAACAGGAGTTTATCACGTCGTGCTCCAACTGAGGTTTACTGTGTTCCTTTTAAAAGCTCAGATATTAATGATGGAAGTAAAAACACAACTAAAACCCGGTATGAAGGAGGAACAAACTCCTTTTCTGACCACAGAAAAATTCTACCAAAAAAACGCAAATCATAAACCTCTTATTAGAGCGTCATGTGACCTTAGAAATGGTTTTAATTTCACTTTCAAGAATTTAGTTTTCCTTCTGTTGAACGTATGCATAAAAAAATGACGTAAACATGTAATAGAGCAGTGGTGGTAACATTTTACTGATAAAATCACTTAAAAGCATCAATTTAAACACACAAAAATAAATAATACAGGTAATTAAAAACACATTTGAATCATTTTAAAATAATAACTTCTGAGGTTCAAAGCACTGAAGTCAGACTAAGCATCTCCTTCCACCAGGGTCTCAAGTTCCTGTCAGGTTATTGGAGAAATGAAAGCAGGGAGCATAGTCAATGTGAAAGTGGACGATGGCACACCATGGTTAACCACCCTCAGCCTAACGTCAGTCCAAAAGATGAAGCATGGTACAGAACTATTATTGGTTCATACCCACCCTATAGAGGCCACAGCTCTACTAAAGGATGTGGAAGGAGAACATCTCACTGCTGCATCTCAAACCTAAACTTAGATTCCTTTGTTTCTTTTATTATTTCAACAAAATGACTATGGGTGCTGACTTCCTACCAAGATTTTTGGAAGTAATACGACATGCAGCGAGCATGTTCTTGCTGGTTGCTCTCATGTCCCTCCTGCAGTACATATTTGACATGCGTTTTGTGTGCACGTGTAAGCCAGGCTTACATGAGAGTGGGTTTCTGTACCTGTTCTTACCTCCTGTGATCCTGACCTTCGTCTTCAACATTGTTGAGCCTTTTTACAAAAGAAGGACATTTTCCAGCCGGCGTTACTTTAAGTGCTTCCGCTGTGATGGCTGCGTTGGACATTATATCTTTAAGGTGATCTTAAGGTACGTCAGTCTCTTTGCTCTCTGGTTCTCCCTGGTGTTCTTCGATGGAGATTGGTACTTTTGCCTGAAGACCAACATCAATCCAACAGAGACTGGAATGCCTTGCAAAAAAAATCTGACCTATGAGGAGGAACGCCAGCGAGACCATTACAAGACTGAATCACTTGTAAGTTTCAATGCACAAAATCATTATTTTTAATGGTTTTAATGTTTACCTTATCTAGGCCGCTGGAGATTAGTGTTTTGTATGAGTGTCTTTTATTTAAGATTTGCTAGGGTTAGGGCTTTTTGTAGCTGTATTTAGTAACAAATACTGATGTCTTTCTTTTCTTTTACAGGACATTGGCTTTGGTGTGTGTTGTGTTTTTCTGCTTTTCTGGAGCATTTCTGAGGTCAGGAGAGCCCGCTGTGGGTCAGGATGCTGTGGCTGTTTGCCTCCCTACTACAGTGTGGTGTATGAAAACCTCTTGGCAGAAGAAATCAGCAACCATCTGAATGAAGAACTACAAAGAATTGCAAAAGAAAAAGCAAAAAGAATCTGTACCTCCCACATTGAAATGATCAAAATGCATGAACAAGGTGATGGAGACGATGACTCGATTTCTGAAACCTGGAAGAAAATTTCAGCCACAGATTTTTTTATGATTAAAACTGAGACACAAGAGCTTGCAGGAGGACAGTGTCAAACACCAGCAAAAGCCTGTGCAGCATTAGTAGTAACAGTACTAGCAGCAGTAGGAGTATTTAAATTATTTTCAATATGAAGAGCTTTGCATCCGTAAATTAAACAATAAAAATAATAACAGAAAAAGCAACAAATAATTATATTAATTAAATCATAAATGACTTCAGTCCACCACTTCTCTAAAACAAATATAACTAACTCAAACAATCCTTTTACCTACATCATTTATGTCAGCATTATTTATGCCTGTGTCAGTGTTTTCACCACACACACACACACACACACACACACACACACACACTTACAGATATAAATAACTTTGTGTAGTGCATCTTCTGAAATATGAAATCATATTTTCCTATGACAACCTCCTTTTCTTTTATTAAAATCATTTTACTGTTTTCCAGTGTGTTTGGCAATAAATGTGATTTTTTTTTTATTGTTCAAAATTCTAAAAATAAAAAAGCAAAAGATTATTGTGTATTTGAAAAGTACCTACATGTGTATTATTGTTACCACAGAAAAATATTAACCATGGTCCACCATCATGTTTTCTCTGCTATTAAACCATTTTATTTATTAACTATCTGTGTTTGTTTGTTCAGCTAATCTAATATTTGAAAGGTTTAAGAAATTAAGTTGGAGATGTTTAGCATGCTAGTATTGGTGCCTGCCATTAAAATTCATGATTTTGTAGATTCAATCAATTTCTTTACATTTATGTTGTTTTTCGTTCTTGTTTGCTTTATATTATTATTATTATTCTTTGTTTTGTTTAAACACCACTGGATTAAGATAAAAACATGAGCACACAGGGAGGAGGCGTGGACAGCAGTTCGTTTTTATGACGGTGAATAAAACGGACTCCAGGGGATGCTAAAGCACACCAGGTCTTATTAAGTGTGTCTTTACATTGAGTTACTGAAATAGATGAACTAGTAACACGTTACAATAAGGGTCCCTTTATTAACGTTACTTAGTGCATTATTAAGCATTCATAAAAATACAGTACTAACAACTGCTTATTATGTAATGCATTACTAAGCAGACACCCTCCCTCTGGCCCTTTGTCCTAACCTGGACACTTAATAGTTAACAGTAACGTTAATAAAGGGATCCTTTGTTTATTAACGCTTAATAATGCACTAACTTACGTTACTAAAGGGACCCTTGTTGTAACGTGTTACTGATTAACTGTATTTTTTGAGTTTCACCTGTATGACTCATGCTTGTAAAATAATTGATTTCCATTTTCCTGATGTGTGAAGGAATTCTACCCCTCCTTTGGTAAAGTGCCAATCCCAGGGTATTGTGTCATTTCTCTGGTTGATATGATAAACATGTGGTTACAGAATAAATGTTACAACCAGTTATAATATAAAAAGTCCTGTGTTTAGCTCCTACTGCACTGTTACTGACCATCACTACTGACTCTGAGTCCTTCTGTCTTGTTAGTTTGAAGCTTTTATTTTGATAATATAAATGAGCGACTATAACAACAAAACCACACACGCCTTGCTGTGATATTTACTCTTGGGGTTGTAAGTGCAGCAGGCAGTCGTCCTGTCCAGGCAGCAGGAAGATCTGCTGGAATAAACTCTGGAGATGAAACAGACATCATGAGCAGAACTTTGGGACCGGATCTCTGAGTTAAAGCATCAAATTCTTAAAAAGATTGTCTAAGAGGTTGTGTAAGAAGCTATGGCTACCATTGGACAAATGATCTTCTACAGGTGAGCTTTCCACATGTATTAGACGTCTTCAACAGGAGAAAAGTTTAATTTGCACTAATCCTACCAGGTACAAGATTAGAAAGGAAAATGAATAAATTTTGGTTTTTAAAGATCAAATTCCCTCAAAATATGCAGGTTGTATAGAAAACTGCATATGCATGCATTTATAAATTTATATTCTATGTAATTTATAGGATTTTTACTCAGATCTTCATTTCAGCCAATGATTAAATGAATTCCCAGTAGATTTTCGTCTTTTTAACCGTTTTCCTCTTCGTCTGCAGCTTGCTGACCCTCATCGTTGTGGTTGCAGCCCTCCTTATCCTCATCTTGGCCCTGGCCTTCTCAAGTAAGACGTCCAGATGAGTGGATTCTGTTGTCATTAGTGACGGTTGGTTCAGGTCTGACGGGGTGTGTTCACCATGTTTTATTTGTTTAGACAAGACTGGTTAATACTTCTGGTGAACTTGTGTAAACCACTTGTACGTGTTTCTTCCTGTGTGCAAAATAAACTTTTAAATATTGTTTTACTTTATTGTTTAGTTAGGGTTAAGTTTAGAGCCTGACCCAAATGTTGGATCTCACTACGCTTGCTGCTTCAGTGGTTGTAGGTTTTCTATGGTTACATAAGCAGAAACGCAAGCATCTTATACGTTTGGGCTTTTATCTACCATGTTTTTGGGTTTTTGTTTTAAAGAGTTAATATTCACAGTGTAGCCAAGGGTATTCACTCCTGGAGGGCTGGTATCCAGCACGTTTTAGTGGTTTCCCTGCTCCAACACACTTGATTCAGTAGTTGAATCACCTGTGCAGCAGCTCATCAGGCTCTGCAGAAGCCTGTTAATTACCTGCTGGTTGAAATCATGTGAGTTAAAACTAGAACGTGCTGGACACCGGCCCTCCAGGACCCCTGGTGTAGGCCCTTTGTTTTTCAAGACCTCTGTAGTTCACTCTGACAT
>SSNS01000820.1:0-15894 GCA_006937985.1 Aphyosemion australe
GTGTTATTTTAATTAAAATGCATGTGTCAGTCATACTTGTAGGAGGTGGAGGTGTGGGAGGACATGCTGTAAAGTCTAAACATGAGGGGAGAAAGTAGCAGCTAATTAATGAATACAAATACAGATGCTAACATATTGTTGAAAAAACTAAATCACAGTACAGGCTACATGCTTAGCTGTATTTCAGTAAGTATTTCTCAATAGGAACTACTTTGGAGAATGAGTGGAAATGTCACAGTGATGGAAAAGTTAACAAACGCAGGAATGTGTAGGGATGTGGCTCTGTCGTGGCACTTTTCATGAACTCTGATTCAGCAGGGTCACGAGGTCTGTCCAAAATCAGGGACAATATCCTTTAAGGACCCTTCCTACCCAGGCCACGAAGTTCGGATCCTTCTTCAACCGCTAAGACCTGAAGTGAGTGACTGTGAATTTGGATGCTGTAGACCCTCATATTTGTTTCCGCCCCAACGCCAGCATATGTTCTGTCGCCTAGCAAACATGTTAGCACGAAATAAAAGCTAAAACTAAACTTAGCAGCAGTAGATCAAAAATACAGGACTCGCCGTAAGAGCTTGTTTACGAGGATTTTACCAATGATTTTTGACAAAAGTCAAGTAAACAAATGTGCAACCGAAACCAGACTACCAAAATAAAAATTGCTTTCAGCTTTTCATTTTTATACCACCAGATTTTCATATACTAACATTAGAAAATTGTCGGGGAGAACGGCAGATAGAGCTAGTAAGCCCAAATAAACCCTGATGATGAACTGAGAATGTATGTCACAGCCATATGTCCGTAGGATCGTTGACTCATACATGGTTACAGTTTTGTGCATGTGCCTGGGGACGTTGACGCAATCCAAATGGGCCAAATGTTCAGAGCCTCTATTGAAAATGCAGGTCACAGGACCTGTAGCCAGAGAGACAATGATGCCTGTCTCAGAGGCAAATGGCTGACTTGTTAGTGGACACCAGCAGTAACTGAAGCTATCAGGTTGACCAAGGAGCCTCTTGAGACTTGACTGTCCTAGAGGTCAACTGAAGTATCTGACAGATACCATACCGCCAGAGACACTACAGATTTAGTAGTTGAAGTAACAAAAACTCAGGTGTGGGGAAACAGTCAGAGGCCATTGAGAAGGACCTTTGTTACATTTAAGGAAGTTGAGGCAAACTACCATAGGTAAAATTTAAACAAAGCATGGCTGTTTTTTTATCTGTGTTAAAAATGTAGCAGGTAGGAATACCCTTCTGTTCTTGTTCTCGTAACCAATGTACTGCCCTTGTTGTTTTGTTTACTTTAAAGGATAGGAAGCCAAAAGCGTTAAATGGTAAAACACATCGTACACTTACTTGACAACAGTATTGTAACAATGAACTTACTGTATTGAGTCACAGACTGGCAGAACTCTCCATAAGGAGGAATGGCATTGATGCATCCACATGTGTCATCAGTAATATTGTCACACGATCCGTACATTTGACACTGGTCACATGTCCAACGATACTGGTCCTCACATCTGCACTGGTAACTGCCGCTGATTGGAGAGCAAACTGAAGAGAAATAATGTGATGGATGTCCACACCCAATCAATTAAAAAAAAAAATTAAATTCACATTCTAGTGAACATACATTTTTCTCACCAATATTTTATGGGTTATTTTATCATCAGTCAGATTTATATTGATTTGTGTTCCCCAAAATATCAATGAAATACAATGTTAATCTGTTTCATTGGGACAAGCAGTCATTCTTCAGTTGTCATTTCCACTTTTCTCATCAGCTCCCATAGTAAACCTACCCCATTCTTCCCTCAAGGTAATACCTGTATGTCTGAAACCCATGTAGTAAGCAGTGTTGTGCTGTTCATTGAATGATTGTTCGTGAACTCGTTCGTTTTTTGTTGTGAACTTTAACTGAACTTGCTCATATTTTGCCTGATGAAGGTTAGTGAGGACGCTCATTCTGGCGTGTGTGAACGGGTTTATGAATGGCCTTCCCTCGTAGCTCGTGAGCTCCAGATCTCCACAGAGATAAAGCATCTAAAATATCCTGTTAACCATAGACTTTATAAAAAGTAGAACCTGCAAATGCAGCTGCCATAGGCAGTAGCCGTGGGTGTGGCATCAACTTTTTAACCTCAAATATACAACTGCACATAACATAAATTTTAGATGCACTCTTACAAGTTTATCTTGTAAAATAAACACGTTTCCACGTTTTCATTTTTAATGTTCTATTACTATATTATTTGGGCCTTCATATGACATCATTGTTCACTTGGTGTTGGTTTGGCCTTGCTGTTGAGTTTATGATTCTTGTCAATGACCTCTTTGCTCCATGGGTTTTCCTATTGTTTCATGACCTTACGTTTGATGACTGTAATGTTTTAATTGATTGTGTGTTGCTGAGACCTACAGACACTATTGGCACTTACACACTAGAGCCAGCTCTACTCCGGTCGGTTGGCCTCAGTCGGCCCCGGCCCCACCAGGTTTTACACACGTTGCCCAGGACACCCTTTGGAATGCGGACATGATAGGTGGTGTTTTCCTTATTAAACAAAGGCGTTCTGAGCAGTCTTGTGCTTTGGAGACGCTTTGCCATCTGCCATAGGCAGTAGCGGTCGGTGCTGCATCAACTTTTTAACCTTTGGAGACTCTTTGCCCTCTGAAATTTCATCCTGCTTTGCTGTGTGTGGCAGCCTAGCAGCACTGTGTGTGTGTGTGTGTGTGTGTGTGTGTGTGTGTGTGTGTGTGTGTGTGTGTGTGTGTGTGTGTGTGTGTGTGCGCGCGCGCGCTCCTCAGAGGCTTGTTAACTCCTCCGCATTCAGAGTGATAATGAAGCGCGCATTGCGGGAAGCCCCTGCTGGTGGATTCTATTTGCTAATCGGAGGTTCCCCCTAAAGGTAGGCATGAATTTGAGCCAACCAATGAGTCGGCAGTGGGTATGTTGGACCGGTTACAGCGCGAGGGCTGAAAATGCGTCTGGTTCGGCGCTGGAAATTCTCGGGCTACTTGGATGTGAAAGCAAATCTTTCGGCCCAGCCGTACCAACCTGGTGCTTGTACGAAAGTGCCATAAAGGACTGAGCTGCAGTTTTGGAGTCTAGAGAATTCCCCTAAGCCTGGGTGGCAGGACCCTGGGCCAGTCTCTAAATTGCTGTTTACCCTACACCTTCCTTGTTCACCCCCCTGATGTTACGAGCTGCAGTAAAGGATTATCTAGTTCTGATAATGATATGTAGTGAGGATTGACCACACACACCACAGCTTTCCCTCTCCCTCCATTTCCTGAGGACCCCCTGGGAGTTGGATTACTTGCATTGTTTGCTGATTTCTGAAAGGGAGTGAATGAATGAACATGACATGCATGGTAGCTGCCACCTGTGGGAGGATTGTACAGGTGTCCCCAACATGGCCACAGACTTGTCTCCCTGACTTCAGAAGACCAGTGTTTATTCTGAAACAAGAAAAGCTGTTGGTTTTGTCAAGATTCCATCCTACAGAGTTTGCGTTACCTCTGACAAACCTCTTCTACAGGGCATAATAATCCCTTATGAGGTTCTGTCCTGTCCATGTCCACAAGGTCACTGACTTTCCTGTTTCTCTTTGCGCACTTTGTCTCTCTTCCCCAAATGCAAGAAGAAGTCTTGCTCCGGTGGCCTAGTGGTAGAGTGTCCGCCCCGGGACTGGGAGATCAGGGTTCGATTCCCGGTTGGGTCACACCAAAGACTTGAAAAAATGGGACCCAATGCCTCCTTGCTTGACACTCAGCACTAAGGGGTTGAATTGGGGGGTTAAACCACCAAATAGTTCCCGAGCGCGGCCACAGCTGCAGCTCACTGCTCCCCACCACGGGGGTGGGTCAAATGCAGAGATGTAATTTCACCAGTGTGTGATGATGACTTGGTACTTTAACTTTAACTTTAACCGAGCTCATCTCCTTGAATACATTTAAAGGCAGACTGAGCTGTAATTGCCTTCATTCCCCTCAGCCCAGCATCCAGACTCCACTTTCCATCATGCCCCGCACCGGACGTCGGGGCTCTGTCATTGAATCACGTTTCCTCATTCCTGTTTCATGACCAGTAAGTTTTACCAAGCCTTTTTGCAGCATCCAGCTGTCCAGTCATTGAGCCATCTGGCTCTCCAGTCGAATCGACATTATTCTACCAGTAAGTGGCTTCTTTCATTTCTGGAACTGCACGCGCGCTCGTTTCCCTTCGAGCTGTGCGCCGCGGCTTCCTATATTACACTGCGTGTCTGTTCCAATACCCAGCGTCAGTTCAATCTGCGTGTGGGTTGTAACAATCACGCCACATCCCTATTCACGCTGTGCTCTGCTCAGTCCAGTTCCAGTCCAGTCGTGACATTGTGTGATTTCATGTTGATTTGTTATGACCCTGTCCATGCCTGTATTTGTTTTCTATGTTATTGTATGTGTGTGTTTTCTCTATTGTCACTTGTAGTTAATCAAATTTTTTTTCGTAGTGATTAGTAAATAATCAAAAGGGTGAAGTGTAATGGAGAAAATTTGATTCTTCTATACAATTATACAGTGGCACAATATTTCTGAGATCAGAGAAGTTGGGGGTTACAGCCACTAATGTTCTGTCTGACAATGGCTTTGCCACAGCATGGTTGCTGATGGGGGTGTGTTGCTTCTTTTCCTTTTGATGTAGCACCTTTCTAAGATGTACACCCCCTTCCTCACCTAGATAACTGTAAGCCCATCCTTTGTTTGTTCTCTCAGTTGGGGGATCAAGGGGGATAAATAGAGTGGAGAATCTCTGCTCAGGAGGACATACTGCTGGGACTGCTTTGGGAAGAGTCTCTGTTGATTGTCTCCTCATTCTCATATTGCAATATTGGAATTAAAACCTTTTTCATTGACTCATGGACTGCTTTCTCATTGCTTTATTAAAAAATTCCACAACAGAACAAACAAGGGGAAGACCAAACTACAGCCAGGCAGATGTCTTATGCCGGGATCACACTGTGCGTTTTTCGGGCCGTCTAAGCCAAATCTCTCATTGGGAGCAGAATCGTTACAAAAAATGGTGAACATGAGCAGAGGAGGAGCCAGACATTCTATTCACCCGATGTTTAGCCCTGAAGTCCGGGGGTGGGTAGGTGGGGTGTGTGTTGGGAGTTGATGACAGAAATAATGTGCTGTGCAATTCAAAATTTATTCAACAACAGTATAATGAATGCAATAAGATTGATGAGGCAAACTATCATGAATGTAAACAAGACATAATAAACACCAGAAATGTTAATGGTTCAAAATCAGGGCTTCAGTTATACCTATGAATAACCCTCCTCCCTACCCTAATAAAGAAAGTCATCTATGTCAAACAGGAAAGACCTGAATAAAGCAGAGGGGGGTCCTCAGGTTTTGCCTTTTCAGCACCTACAATGAGCCTGATTTTAAAACAGTTTCAGTCTAGGTTACACCCGCCTGCATCTAATCAAAACAACCAGCCTAACACAATACGGGCTAACGATGTTGACGACTCCTCGTAGGGTAGGGAGGAGGAATATTCATTGGTTAGTTTTGATGTAATTTGACTTTAAACCAGAGGCTCTAGCGTCTTCCCGCAGCCCCACCCTCCACCCCACCCCCCGCTTCGCCTGTGCATCACAAAAACAACGGGCTTTTGAAAAAACAACTTGGGCTTGAAGGCTGGTTTATACTCGGTCTGTCTGCGTGAAACGGACGCACGCACCGCCATTTTGCGTCGGCGCAAGGGCTCTCCGACTGGCTCACGGAGGGTGACGGAGACATGTCCCAAATTTTAAACATCCGTCGAAAGTGACGGAGACAGCAAGCTTGTGATTGGTCGGGACGACGCTTCCTGTAAAACTTCGTCACCAGCACCGCTGTTGCTCTGTTAATAAGTAAAATATTTAGCAGCAGACCCAGAATAGATTGAAGAACGCATCGCGGAAAAGTTCGAAAATATGAACGTTTATTCACCCGTGACTGAAGGAGTACAAAATACGGAGCAAACGTGGATGGAAACGACGGGAAACGTGGGTTTAGAGGTGGTGACTGGATGAAGAGGTGGAGGAGAATGAAGGACAAATTAGTCCGTGTTAAAAAGTCTCTGAAATACATTAAAACAATGTAAACACATGAGTAAATACATTATCGTGAACCGGATACATGAGTGTCATGGTGGCAGGATATCACAGAATAGCGCTACGCCCTCTGTTGTCCTGGCGGGGAATTGCTTTGCAGCACTCCGCTGCCTGAACAGAAGTTCGAATGTGAAAACCTTTCAGACGCTCCGTGTGCGTCGCTCCGTTGCGGAGCTCACAGAGAGTATAAACCAGCCTTAAGCCCCCCCCCCGCTCCGCCCCTGAACGTGAGGGTGATTTGCATATCTGTGGACGTCCAGTGTGACCGGCTCTGCAGCAGCTTTTTGAGCTGTTTCACGACCAAATACAGCCTCAACAATCTTCAAGCACTGCTTGAAAACCTACGACTCCTGTGTGCAGTTGACCAATGAAAACACACCTTTGGGACACCGCAGCAGCAAGACTCCGCCTCTCTAAGTTTCCGTTTCAACTTTTTTTTTTAAATGCGGATCATAAACTACACACCAGTTATTTATTTATTTGTTCATAGTCCAAATAAAACCAGAGTTATACAAAAATAATTAAACTAAGAATGGGTTCAGTAGCGTTTTGTTGCTGAGGGACAGGAAGGCGGTGCGATCAGCAGGTGTCAAAAGGTGGGCTGGTACACTGTCACTGAGTGTAAAGAGACATTGATGGCAAAACTTTAGATATTAGAGCGATCTGTGACAGATAGATTTGTACTTCTCTGTAGTTTAGTGTTTTTTATGTATAAAAGAGGATGAGCAGGATGGATGTCCAGCAGACAGATCAGCTGTTTAGCTGGAAGACGGGAAAAGGAGACGCAGCTGGAGTCTGAGGCCAAAGTGGGATTTGAAAATATGTAGCAGATCAATTCTTCCTCTTTGAGGGAGATGAGCTGGGTCATGAGCTGACACTAAAAAGAAGTGTTAACTGTGGCGCTTTTTTTCTCTTTTTAGCTTTGTTTTAGTTATCTGTCTAGTGACATATGCTTTTCGGGGGTGGGGGGGGGGGGGGGGGGGGGGGGGGGGGTGCGCTCATGACGTAGCGTGTCCTGTTGGAGCGAGACGTCGTGCAGTCTGGCTCACTGAAATCTTGCGCCATTCAGTGTGGCACCTTTCTGCAGTTCTCACAGTGTGACATGAGCAGTCATGTGAGATGGTCGAAAAACGCACAGTGTGATCCCAGCATTAAACCACTGCTCAGCAACACAGAAGAGGAAAACCCTCTGGTGGAATGCGTTCTCAGCTTCTCGGGGAGTTCCCGCCGTGATGAAGCACAAGCGAGTGAAAAGGTCTCACAGCCAGTGTGAAAGGCGCTGGGTTGACAGCAGCACAGGGTAACAACTCTTTTCCCAGTTTACAGAAAACCCAGGTTTGACAGGTGTTCTACTAAGCACTATCTCCAAGCATTTAGAGGTCCTGCAGCGCACGTTTTGAGCAAGGACAGGGTTTCTTCAAGGTGGAATCATGAAGAGGAACCGCTTTGAAGCAGAGCGTGTATGCAAAAGAGTTGAACCGAGCTGATTTACATCACAGGACACGTAATCGGGAATTAAGAGCCGCTTCGGAATGGTGTGCGTGCACGAGGAAGGCAGGGCACTGTCAGGTGGAACCGCACACTCTGGCACCAAGCACGAATGGGTCAGCGTGACAGTAGCCTGGTCCACACCACACCGTGGGGGGAGCGTGGAAAGCTGAGCCGAGCCTGAAGCAAGAACTGGCGTGGAAATGGGGCAGACCCACGCAGCCGGCTGCACTACAATGGGGAGCAGACCCAAACTAATCTGTTAAAATGTTTGGGCATTATTTGTGTGGGAAAACATGTCTGAGGATGCAGCAGACTGTTCAGCAGCTTAAAAGATGATGCCTTTCCACAGGACGTGCGGTGCGGTGCGAAATGGCTGCAAAACGTACTACGTGGCCCACCCCAACACCCCGCGAAGGACAGACAGCATGGCCCTGCCCCCCAGCAGAGTGAGCACCAACCCCTCAGCCATGCCCGCAACCCATAGGGATGGTGAGGATGTTATTTGGAGAGGGAACCCTTGGCCGTGAATATTGGGGGACCAAGCAGCGAAGGTCCCTTCCCATTCGGAGCAGCCCCCAAGGCAGCAGGCAGACCAAGGCGCCCGAGATCCCATGCCAACAGCCAGCCACCCACCATGCCACAGCACAGGGCTCCAGATCAAACCCCAACCCATAGGCACCCATCCCCACCCATCCATCCCCACAACAGCCCCAAAGCCCCACAGGCAGCTCCAGATCTCCAGCCCCGCCGGGCCGACAGAGGGTAGAGGGCAGAAGCTGCGGGGGTGAAGCCTCAGCCTCAGGATCAATGTTGTGTGTGCGCGTGTATCTGGTAATGTATGTTGGTGTGTGGTTATGTATATGTCTAACATGCATTAAAATTGGTGATGATGGTCAAGATGTGGGGGTCCTACCACTGAAAGGTAACAGAATCCCCCATCCTCTACCATCCTTCCCCTGGCCCTACATGTCATATAGCAATTAAAATTGGGGAGACAGGGCAAAGGCTGGAGCTGGAGGCTGAAGGGAGAGACCACTGTTTGGCAGCCCCACCCATCCAACCCATGCAACTGCCCACCACCTCAACATTCCCGCAGTAGCCGGGACCCGGAGCCGCACCCAGGAAACCCAGAGCCGTCCCAGGATTTCCAGGGAGTAACACTTTAAATAACACATAACATGTAACACATGGCCACTGCAGTTTCATCAAAATCTATTCACTTCCTCAGCAAACCACTAGAAGTCATAAACATCTGCCATACATTTATGCTGTTTAGGGTTTCAGACGAATGGATTTCAAGTGTCTTCACATCTAGCTCTAATCTCACTGATACAAAACACCTCTCCATACTCATTGTCTTTTTTTTTAATCGTTACAATTGATTTTTTCTGTTTTTCCTGAATTTAATTCCAGAAAGTGCTGGAACTTCAGTACTTATAAATCCACTTTTCACTTATCTTTAAGTTTAGGTAATTACAACATGAAGCACTGCTACTCAACTTCATCTGATTCAAAAATTACAAAATTCTTTGAAGGGATGCTCAAATCTTACCTGTAGTGATGTTAAACTGTGTAACATTCATTGCTGGATCCAAAGCCATAACATAGCTGTCATTGTTGAAAAGACTTCTAAGGTACTCCAGTGTTGCAATATCTGTTGTGTTCAGCTCCAACTCAACTTCATATTCAGCTTCAACAATCAGCTCTGGAAGGCAATAAAACAGAATTTAGTATGAGTCTTTTTTTTTATCAAAGTGTTTTTATTAAACATTAGCCAAACATACATCATACAGAACAATTGCGTTCAGCAGATGTGGTGTACAAAGAAAGTTGTATGATGGAAGAAAAGACATGCATAAGTACGCCTTTATCAAATGATGTACAAGCTGTCCGGTTTATGTACTAACCATTGGCAACACACTATTGTCGACAAAAAGAAATAATGTGGGAATATGACTTGTGAACCGGTGAATTAAAAGAAAAACACCGTCACCCAGGATTTCAAAAACGCCAAACATCAGTCATCCCATAGGTTTTGAGAAGCTGTCCCAGAACAATAGATTAGTATAGATAGATAGAGCGATTTAAGTATGGGAGCCCGGATGAGCTGCGATCCAGAGAGGGCAAAAGGACACAATTTACATCACCTCCCAAGATTAGATGATGTGTGTCTAAACTAGGTATTCGGGATATAAGATGTGTAAAAAGTCACTATCATCCCAGTTGGGTGCATATATGTTTACTAAAAGCACTGGAATGTTATTTAGCCTGCCCTCCACTATAATATACCGGACTTGTCTGAGTCCACTTTTGTCGCCAAAAAAGAAAAAATTTTTCCTAATTAAAAAGAAAAATGTTTTGAGGGAGAAAAAATAGGTGCAAAGGACAAAAGTATGTCCTTTTGTAGCGACATCAATCCATGGTTTTCTCCTAAATGAGCTTCAGTAACACTTTAACTTACAGGTCGTCAAGGCTGCAGACACTCTGGTATCTGTCCAGAGTCATGTGCTTTAGTTTGGTCTACGATTTCCCTGCAACTATCACAGAGACGTCACACATCAAGGTCTCGGATGCAAGACTTTCCCATCTCTTTCTCGAATAAAGTTCACCTTTCCTGACTCGTGAAATACTTTTACAAATATAACCTCAATGTATAATCATACTGTTTGAATCATCATTATGTGAAATTTGAATCATCATATAATATAATGAATGATGGAGGAAATAAATGTTGTTCCTGTTTTCATATCTTTAATTACATTTAGGATTCATTCAAGTAATGCTAATCATCATCAGATAAACATTTACTAATAATAGTATTGTGTTTGAATGTTAATTCGCACTCACATTAAGTTAATAAGTCACACCACATTAAGCTGAGTCATCTTTAAGTGTTGATGAAACTGGTGTCTGAGGTAACTTGGTAACGCCTACTCTAATGTGTCCAAATTTGATTTGCTCAAATTCATAAACAATTAGAATAATAAAACCTCCGGCTCGGCCAGAACACTTCAGTTCCTAAAGGAGTTCCTGCAGTTCCTGAAACAACCAAGTCCTGACTAGGTCACCTCCTCTCAAAGGGGTGAGCCTAAGACAACAAGCTATGCTTCCTTGGTTTGGCCGGCCGGGGAAAAGCAACGCTTAATAATTGATAATATAAGGAACCATCCTCTTCTTTTTGATCGAGATCAACTATTTTTGTGAACTGCCTCTAAGCTAAACCAAATCCACCAGACGACGCAGTCACCTGGAAGTCACCCAGACCATCGGTTCGTATCAGGGCCTGCTACAGCTCCATGCCTGAGGCCTCCTCACTGACACTCGTCAGCCACGACCTCTACTGACCCTTGAGTCACCGGGAACTTCCACACACAAGGTGAAGTAGCCCTGCACGCTGGTGTCAAATGGTCTTTATTAATTTGATAACTTATTAAACCATCCAAATTTTATTTAACCCAGACATCATAGGATCTAAGACACTTAATGCTGATTAGGCAACCTCATCTAGCTTGCACTACATCACCTCATTAATTGTCTCAGTATCTTGTTTATAACCATCATTCATAGTAATTGTTCTGTGTCATCATTGATTGAGAAACATAGTATTAAATTTATTTTTATAACTATTTTCTTGACTCTGTCTGAATTATTCTGAAGTGTGTGGATTACTTACAGGTAAAAGAACATAGATTAATGTTAAATTAACATTCAAAGATCATTAAGATTAATAATTCATATTTATATGAATTATTACATTTTACTGATCCATCTTTAAATATGTGGCAATAGCCCTCACGCTACACTTTTGATTAGGTTTGTTGTTTGTTTCATATTTTCCAATTAGCATATAGCAATGCTAGCTAGAAGTAGCCAAAGCAGCGTCATGTAAGTTAACGAGGGTGTAACGTCACGTTCTGTTATAGTTCTGTCTCACGGAAATTTCCCGGAAAATCCCCCGGCCCCTCCTCACAGAGACCGGAGACAAGAGTGACTGTCAGTGGGCATTTAGCTGCACCGTGACACTAGCTGGGGTCATCATGTTCTAGGAAAAAAAAAAGTTAAGAGTAATCCAAATCTACATCTAACCACAGTCAAACTACAGGTCAAACTTAAAAAATGAGAATCTGGAGCAAAATTTATGTCAGTAATTCAACTGAAAAGGTGAAACTAATATATGAGAGACTCATTTCATGCTAAGCCAGATAGTTCAGTCTTTATTTGTTATAATTGTGATGATTATGGCTACAGCTGACGAAAACCCCACATTCAAAGTCTCAGACAATTAGAATATTACATGAAATCAATAATACAAGGATTTTAAATAGAGAAATGTCAGACCTCTGAAAAATTATAATCATGCATTTGTACTTGGGGCCCCTTTTGCTGTATAAATAAATAAAAAATAAATAAACTTTTGCACCATATTGTAATTTTCTGAGGTTCACCTGTACTAAACTCAAGGATATCAACATGTGGACTCACTAGAAGTGCAAATGTTGAACACATGATAGTGATGAGCAGTCAAACGCTTATATATTAGTGTAGGGGGTGTGCCAATGCTTGAGCTTGCCTAGGGTCCCAAAGAGAGTTGACCAACCCACCCATCTCTTAGTCTATGGGGCGACGGTGGCATAGGAGTTAAGTGGTCGCCCCACAATCGGAAGGTCATGGATTCGCGTCCCGCTCGGTCTGTCACCATTGTTGTGTCCTTGGGCAAGACACTTAACCCGAATTGCCTCTGTTGGTGGTGGTCAAAGGGGCCGATGGCACAACAATGCATCCTTGCATCTGTCAGACTGCCCCAGGGCGGCTGTGGCTACTCAGTAGCTTACCATCATCAGCAATGTGTGAATGTGTGAGTGCATGCAGCATCTTTGAGTGTCCTAACAAAGTGCTATATAAGTTCGATGAATTATTATTATTATTAATAAACTTATCTGACATTCTCAAGAGAGGGAGAGAGAGAGAGAGAGAGAGAGAGAGAGAGAGAGAGAAAAAAAACCCAACCGGACCGGAGGCAGTGATCGACGCAACACGAGCCGTTTTCAGCTCTGTCCGATCAAATACACCGCGTACGTTATGAAACATTATACAAACCAAAAATGAGGCGAGCTGAAGAAAACCTAGGGAGTACTGATCAGCAATGTCAGCTACCAACTCCACCACCAACTCCTTCGTTTTCTCCGCGTTGAATGCTTGTACTCATCAAAAATGCTTTATCCGTACTGGCTACTCATCTGAAACAAGTATCCGGCTCATCCCTAGTGTGAGAGCACTTTCCGACATTTTACTGGATGGTTCAGATATTTAACATTCCAGCTGACAAAATTTATATGACAAAAATCTGATTTACCCACATTGGCACTTATCTATAACCATCCAGAAAAACATTGTCACAGATCAAACATAAAAGTACAGGAAAAACAAAAAGGAGTCCCTCCTCACATTAATAAAGAAAGCATTTGAGGATGAAATTACAAATGATACAACTGGTAAAGAACTACCCCCGCTCAGATAAAAACACATGTGCTTTTATAAGAACTCTAGCATCAAAGCTCGCTCTGCACGAAGACTAGTCGACCATGTTAACCATTACCGTATTTACTGAACTTCCTCAGAAAACGATCACAGCCAAGGTCAAGTGTCCTCACAGAATGTTGTCTTTAATATAGGCCAGGGCCACAGCTGCGTCATCGAACTGTTTATCAACCCCAGCATGGGTGATCCAAAGTTTGGCCGAATGTAGAAGCCCATATCGCACTCCTTTTGGGCCTCATTGAACGCCGCTCTAGCACGAGCCACACTCGGTGGGTAGACAGGAAATATGAATATGGATGCATCACTGTGTTGTATTGGGCCCGCTTCTCGACAAAGGATTTCCATGCAATCTTGATAGTAATGAAGCTTTGCAATTATTGCTCTTGGCTTCCCGTCCATTCATTTGGGTTGCGAAGAACGATGGGACTTGTCGATTGATACCTCTCCATCCATCTTCAGAGTTTCCTTAAGTAACCTGGACACAGCTTCTGGAGTGCAGGAGCCATCTTCCTCAGCTACGTTCAGTATGCGAATGTTGGATCTCCGCATCCGTCCTTCAAAATCCAAGCATTTCTCTTGCAGGCCATGAACATTCTCCTCTAGTTTGCGTAGTGTTCTTCAACCTGGCAACATCATCCGAGCAGTCTGAGAGGCCTTGTTGCACGACAGATACGGTCTTCCCGATCACATCCAAGTCAGAGTGGAGGGCAGCCGCGCTGCTAGCAAGCTTCTGTTTCAGTAGATCCGACCTGATCCCGTCAAACTCCACATCCATAAGTGTTTTAAACTCGGTCTGGAAAAGTTTAGCTATTTCTGTCTTTAGGGACAATAGTACAGTCTTCATATCCCTCAGATCCGTTCATTTTTCATGTTGTTCAATTTGTCCGGGGAGCTCAGTCACCATGTTAGCTTGGTCATTAGCATTAGCCATGTCAGGCTGTGGCTTGCCCATGGAGGCCTTACCGGTATATTTGTAGTTACGCAGGCTACTTGCCATCTAACCCGTCAACGAGCCTCCGAGAAGTATGTAGGAGCTTAATTAATAATTTAAGGTGAGGTAGGGCACCCAGACCAAGGTGAAAAAGGGTAGAAAAAAGGTAAAGAATTACTATTTTGTGCAGAGCTCACTAGGTTTGCGACTTACTCTATGGTGTGCTCGCTATAGCGCCCCCCTCAATTTAGTATGAATCTTTAACTTTGTTTCTGCAAGAATCTCCCTCAAAAAACAGTTTCTAAAGCAGTTTTCTCTAGTTCACGACAAGAACAGTAGCATGCCAGCATGAGTTTAATGCTATAGGTTACAGGTAGAGACAGAAATGATAAATGGTTTGAGAGGACGGTAAATGAGGTAATTCTGAAAAAGAAAAAAAAATCCAACAGAAAAACATTCAGGCAGCCCACCTTGGTAAATTAGTGCAGGGAAAACTCTAATAAATACATCTAAAAACAATTCTTACCTTTAGTTTACCTCCTCGCATTATTAGAGTAACAGTTTTATGTTTTGAAGGCATCATTTCCTGTAATGTTTATGAATATCACTGGACATTATACAGATTAGTTTACTTTATTTATATTGAGAGACAGTTTCAAACTGTCAGTGTTCATTTTAGTATTTTCCATTAATTATTGTTATTAAAACACTTATACACTGAACAAAAATATACACTGAACAAAAATAAAAATGCAACATTGTGCAGAAAACAAAAGAAAAGTATTGCATTTATATTTTTGTTCAGTGTAATTATAGAGTCGGGCCACACACAAGTTAAAATTGACCATACAGTTTGAGGAAGAACACGGAGATGATAACGCTGACATAGCATATGTGCTAGCGGAGCTAAAAGCCCTCCGTACCTGCATTCGCTCCAAACTCGACACTACCAACTCGCATTTAGAAGACATGAATAACTCTATCAACGCTTTGGAGCAGAGTATGTTTGAGGTGAGGAATACTGTTGACTCAAACACGGCACGGGTCAGCGAAACTGAAAAACGCATTTTACCACTAGAGGACGAGCTAGAGGTTGCTAAAGCGGATTTGGCCTGTGCTACCAAGGGCATCGCTGTTCTTGAAACTAAGATGGACGAGCTAGAAAACAGAGGGCGCCGCAAGAATCTTCATTTATTTGGCTTAAAAGAAAAGGCAGAAATGAACCAACCCCTACTGAAGTTCGTGGAGCAACACTTGCTAAAATGGTTGGGTTTGAATGAATGACGCTTTACTCTGAAACGGGTCCACCTCACTTTGACACGGCCAAAACCAGGACAAGACAGAGCTGTAATAATTCGCTTCCTGAAGTTTTAAGACAATCCACACTGACTTAGTGCTCAACATGAGGGGAGCAAGCTCTTGTTTGTTCCAGATCTGCTGGAAAATAGTAGTGAGATCTACATGTATCTATATGTTAATCTGTGGCAGGCCACCAGGAGGCTCCACTCACACCCAGAAGAGAGGATGTGAACAGGATGTGATGTGTGACTTGTATGTATATATCTTGCGTGTTGTTCTGTAGTGCTGATCAGTTGGAGTGATTAAATGATGTGATCAGACCTACTCACGTGTCATCCCTGACTTCCTCCACAAATCAATGTTTTATCACTTTATTTCTGTTACCACCTTTTGCCTTCTATCTTGTGCACAGGTAAACACTGTGCTGTAGACATATACACATAGTCTACAGGGTGATTTTATATATATATATATATATATATAT
>SSNS01000820.1:16659-56236 GCA_006937985.1 Aphyosemion australe
TATATATATATATATATATATATATTATTTTGTGACCATTGATCCTGGCATATTACAACAACTTATTGATTAAAAAATACAGAAGAGAAAGATTCTCCACTGGTTTGCGATGGACACTTTTTTGTTGAAAATATTTTGTAATAACATAACAGTGAACTGATAATACATCTACTTTCATTCACTTCATTTTGGATGTGAGTTGACTACTACCAATTATCTACTGTTTCAATTGTAGTTTTTTTTTTGTTTGTTTTTTTTGTTTGTTGCTTGTATAGTTGGACCACTCCTGGATTGGTATTAGCCCCCATAAGTTTGTGATTCTGAGTAAGTGATGACGAAGGCTGTTGTTCGTGCATCTGCACAGGTTTGTTCTATTGTTCTCTAGTTTGAAGTTCAAACTAGAGAACAATAGAACAAACCTGTGCAGATGCACCACACAGACACTATGTTTATTCAGATCACTCTATTGAAGATACTGTCCACATACACATGGGTAGTATAAAAGAAAACACTGTTGACTTAAAAATAACAAGCTGGAATGTCAGGGGTCTTAAAAAATCTTAAAAATCTAAACAAATTACTGAACAAAACAAATTCAAGAACTGTCTTTCTACAGGAATCTCATTTGACAAAAATTAAAAAGATCAGAAACAGATGGCATGAACAAGTGATTCATTCGTCATACAACTATGCACAGGGTGTCTTGATTCTCATTCATAAAACAATACCATTCCAATCCACTAATGTTATCCAGGACCCTTCCAAGCGCTATGTGCTGGTTCAGGACACTATTTTTTTCTCTTACATTGAATTTGGTATCCAATCCAAAATTTTTTGAAGAACTTTTTCTTACTCTATCGACTTTACACGGATCTTTTATTATAGGCGGGGACTTTAATTGTATCTTAAATCCTGCTCTGGACCGTACTGCAGGCTCAGACTCAAGTAAATCGAAAACAAGAAAAACTTTAAAACAATACTCAGAGGATTTGAAATTAATTGAAATTTGGAGACATCTTAGCCCAACTAAACTACAATTTTCATATTTTTCAGGTCTCCATAAATTACGATCACGTATTGATTATTTTCTAATTTCTCAATCGCTTCAGCCTAAGGTAAAGGCTTGTTGGTATGACAGTATTGTAATAAGCGATCATGCATCAATATCCATCTGTATTCAGGCAGATAAACCACTCCACTGCCCAAGCTATTGGCACTTTAAACCCTTTTGGCTGCAAAATAAAGATTTTGTTTCTTTTATAGAAAGTAAAATTGACTTATACTTTGAATTAAATAAAGATCAAACTGGAGCTTCAACAAAATGGGAGGCGTTGAAGGCTTATATTCATGGGGAGATCATCAGCTACACTAGCACTAAATCTAAACAACAAAAAATGGAAATCTTTGATCTGGAGGAAAAAATTTAAAGTTTGGAAAATGAATTGGACCAAAAAGACGATATGGGTAAACAACAAAAACTACTTCTTTTAAGGAGTACTTATAATAAACTGTCTACAGATGAAGCAGCAAAACGTCTTATGTGGCTTAAACAAAGCTATTATGACCAGGGAGAGAAGGCGGGAAAGCTTTTGGCATGGAGGATTAAGAAATTACAGACAAAGCGAACAATTAATAGTATAAGAACACTAGATGGAAATCTTACAGTGGATCCACAAGAAATAGATAATAGTTTTAGGCATTTTTATGAACAACTATATAAATCTACAATAGGCCAAACATCACCTGAGAGAGATGCTTACCTGGACTCTTGTGTTTCCTGTATTCTCAGAAGATGCTAAATTGGATTTGGACAGTCACTTAACAATAGAAGAGATATCTGCAGCTATACAAAGTATTAATACCGGTCGTGCCCTGGGCCCTGATGGGCTAACAATAGAATTTTATAAGGCATTTCAACATAAATTATTACCACCATTAATGGATGTATACCAAGAATCATATTCCAACAATACCCTTCCACCTACTATGATAAAATACAGGCCATTTACTATGAGACTCGCTCTAATCACTCTGTTCTTAACCAAACAAACCCCCCACAGAGTGTTCCTCATACAGACCAATAAGGTTGATGTGTCGTGATACAAAAATACTCTGCAAGGCCCTTGCATTACGATTAGATAAATATATATCCGGATTAATACACAATGATCAAAATGGATTTGTAAAAAAACATCAAGGATTCCACAATATAAGACAAGTTTTGAATATAATAAATGAAAAAGCAGGATCAAGGGATATGGTGGTGCTATCTTTGGATGCCTGCCAGGATTTGGAAATGATTTTCTCAGATGGTTAAAAATTCTTTATACAAACCCTGCAGCTATTGTTATCACTTACAATATTTCTTTTAGACCATTTTTACTCGAAAGATCCACCCGCCAGGGATGTCCATTATCTCCCATGCTGTTCATTCTAGCTATTGAACCTTTGGCCATGTCGATTCGTATGAGTGAGGGCCTGACGGGCATTAAAGTTCCCTGGCATACCCAAATTACTTAGTTTCTTCATCAATCAAATATTAAAGGTTCAATACTGGTTTTTTGAAACATGGCATCTTACCTGATCACATGTTATCAGTTCTTTTAGTCCCTGTAGTAAAAGAAAAAACTGGAAAAGCATCCTGTATCGACAACTACAGGCCGGTTGCACTGGCTAACGTGTTGTCAAAAGTGCTTGAGCATATTTTGCTGGAAAGACTGAGTGATTTTATAGCAACAACAGATAATCAGTTTGGTTTTAAAAGTGAACTTAGTACTGATCTTTGTATATACGCTCTTAAGCAGGGGTCCCCAATCCTGGTCCTGGAGGGCCGCTATCCAGCAGGTTTTGTGGTTTCTCTGCTCAAACACACTTGATTCAGTGGTTGAATCACCTGTGCAGCAGCTCATCAAGCTCTGCTGAAGCCTACTAATCACTTGCTAATTGAAATCAGGTGTGTTGAAGCAGAGTTACAACTAAAACCTGCTGGATACCGGCCCTTGAGGACCAGGATTGGGGACCCCTGCTCTTAAGGAAACTGTGAATAAGTATATGAGACAGAATACATCGGTTTTTATGTGTTTTTTGGATGCTTCTAAAGCTTTTGACTGAGTTAACCACACTAAACTGTATCTCAAACTACAGAGTAGAGGGGTCCCTGAATTCTTGATCAGGATACTACATTTTTGGTATTCACACCAATCGATGCAGGTTAAGTGGGGAATGGAAGTCTCTGAACCTTTCACTGTATCCAATGGAGTCAGGCAAGGTGGAATTCTGCCTCCAGCTCTCTTTAACCTGTATCTTGATGATGTGTCTATTGCACTGAATAACTGCAAGACTGGATGCTTAGTGGGTGAGCGGCTTGTAAACCACTTAATATATGCTGATGATTTAGTCCTCTTGTGTCCTTACAGTGCTGGTTTGCAGCAGCTGCTCAGGATATGCACAAAATATGGTGAAGAGTTTGACATTATGTTTAACCCCCCAAAAAAGTGTGGTGATGCAACAAAAGAGGACAGGAAGATGACCTTTCCATCTTTTTATTTGTCAAACCAAGTCCTGGAAGTGGTGGAAAAAGTAAAATATTTGGGACACATTCTAAGGAGTGATCTCAGTGATGATGATGATATTAAAAGACAGTACTGTAAGCTGTACATGCAGGCTAACACTCTGGCACATAATTTTGGCACAGACAACGTTAAAGTTGCCCTTTTTCGTTCTTTTTGCACTCCCTTCTATACGTCCCCATTGTGGAGTAATTATAGTAAAGCAGCTATAAAAAAACTACAAGTGGCGTATCAGGACTCATTTAGAATCCTCCTGAGGCTACCATGATGGACCTCGGCAAGCCAAATGTTTGTCACGGCTAACGTCCCCACTTTTCATGCGCTAATGCGGAACTACGTGTATAAGTTCAAGTGCCGGTTGGATAGGACTGCCAACACTCTAGTCAGAGCGTTGGCAAGTATTGCATACAGTGACACAAGGTATTCCTCTGGTTTTTTAAAATATTGGAACAACTGTTTATATGGTGCGTGATGGGAATGTGTTTATAATTGTTGTATTGTTTTATGCTTTTATTCTGTTTTAGTTTTTTAATGTATTTATTATTTTATTGGGGTTTTATTAGAGTATGGACAACAGTTTTTTGTCTGAAATAAAGTTTGATTGAATAATACTAGGGTGACCAAACGTCCTCTTTTCCCGGACATGTCCACTTTTCACCCTCTGTCCGGGGCGTCCGGGGGGTTTCCTGTATTGATGAAAATGTCCGGGTTTTCATCCAGGAGCCGGGTTTGAATTATGGGGGAGCTGGAAGCCCTCAACAACACACCCAGGGAAGCCCGAAAGAAGATCCTGTTTCTACCTATATTACATTATTTATATGGACTCTCAGCGCACCGGGGATTCTTTTGTGAGGAGAGGACAGATAATGCTGATTGTTGAAGCTGCGTCCTGCGCACGGCCACAGTAACATTCTCAAAGTGGCGCCAGCATTCATGTCCATTCATATAATCTTCTGTCTTACTTCTGTCTTTTAATCGTATCTTTTATTTGTGCGGAGCGCGTCACCCGTCCGCTGGTGATTTCACCTCACCTGCGCGGCCGCGCAGCGCACTCCACTATTTTTCAGCCAGTAGATTCATTTGAACTGTTTACTTCAAAAGCAACTCGAGGTGAAACAAGAGGAAGTCAGGAAACATTTTTTTCTGGTGGATTGAGAGGAGAAGCAGGAAGATCAGAGACAGACAGGACAGGAAAATATTCAAATAAAAAACAAGAAAACAAAGTTCTTGAAAATGATTTATCCCACTACACCTTTTGACCTTCATAAAGCAATAATTCATAAGCATGTAATATTTTTATATTAGATACAATTCAGGTCACCTTCAAAATTCAGTCCCACGTCCAGGGCCGTATCAAGGCATTTTGGAGGCCAAGGCAAACAGACCCCCCCGACCCCCCGTCACTGGGCTCCCCCAGAATCCGCTGTGTAATTCAAACCCTGCCCAGGAGTATTAATTATAGTGTTTGCAAAAACACCTCGGTTTACATATAAATTGTTCTAGAGCCATTTTGTTGGCAGAATCTGATATTTTAGCTCTAAGCCAGGTGATCTGACAGAACACCGGGAAAAAATGTGTCCCAACGTGGTTTGTGTGGCATTCGGGGCTGTGTGCGCGGCGCGCAGCTGCGATGTGCCTTTTGCGCATTTGGAGAGAATGAGTACTCGTGCGCAAAATGAGGCCCCTCATGGAGCGCATGTTCTGCGTATCGGGAGGGGCCCACTTAAAACACTGGATTTGCTCAAATAAGATGTTTGAGCTCAATGAGGTTGTAGTTCTCTTGTGGTACGAGCAGCGCGCGCTCGGAGTGCAGCTTCTAATGAGCACGCGCGATTTTATCAGTTGGGAGGCGCGGAGCAGCTGGAGAAACATATCAGTGATGGAACGTACCAGAATTTTTGACATAACACCGGTGTGCAGAGGTGCAGGTTTCAGTGATCAACAGGAAAGGGAGGGGGAGAGGGGAAAACAGCGAGAGAAACACGGAGGGACCAGACTGTTAGTAAAGTTTTGAGCAAAACTGCTGGAAAAGTGTGGGTGTTCAACCTCCTCATTAGAAAAAGCGTGGGTGTTAAAACACCCACATTCCCCACGGGTGCGACGCCCATGGTGTGACGTCATCGGTAGGCGCAGATCCCCTGTCCTCTTTTTTGGAAATGGAAATATGGTCACCCTAAATAATAGTGAAAATTCATATTTATATGGAACATCACCTCTTATTGAATACCTTTACATTTTATTGAGTATTCCTTAAAAGTAACCACCTACATCACGTTACATAAAGTAGCGAGCCAGCCAGGAGGTAACTCAAAGTCAACACTTCATTAATTTGAAGTTTTAAATTCAATTCAATTCAGTTTATTTCTATAGCGCCAAATCACGACAAGCGTCGTCTCAAGGCACTTCACAAAGTAAACATTCCAATACAGTTCAGTTCATTAAGCCAATCAGTAAAAAGGTTTCCTATATAAGGAACCCAGCAGATTGCATCAAGACACTGACTGTGTCTTGATACAATCCTCAAACTAAGCAAGCATTTAGCGACAGTGGAAAGGAAAACTCCCTTTTAACAGGAAGAAACCTCCAGAGGATCCTGGCTCAGTATGAGCAGCCATCCGCTGCGACTCACTGGGGATTGAGAAGATAGAGCAGGCACACGGGTTTGGTATAAACTCTCTGTGCTGGGTTTGAAACAAACGGGGCCTCCCGTTCCTATCATCTTCACATGCTGTGTGTTATCAATCCAACCAAGTCTGATGCTTGTTAAAGCTGTTTTGTCTCAAAAGAGTGTCTTGGTCTAAAGAGAGTGAATGATTGTGTATTCCATTTTATTTTCGTCTTGTTTTGGCTAAGTATCCAGCTGGTGTCTTGTGGAGACGATAAACCCCACCATTGTTTTGGTATGGCGAAGTACACTGCATTGTGGGCAAAATACTGGGCACTTCTATGTCTGACCTTAAGGCCTGTCCACCGCTACAATGATCTAAAAAAACATTGTAATCAAAAGATTAAATTTTTGGAAGGTCTCCCCTCTTCATTCGATGATGATCTGTTTCCCTCAGAAGAGTTACATCTGGTGATTTTGGATGACCTGATCCTTCAAGTTTCTGATCATCCAGAGGTGGTGAAAATCTTTACCCAGTACAGGCATCATAAAAATATGAGTGTGCTATTACTTTCACAAAATGTCTTCCATCAAGGTAAAAACAGCAGAACAATTAGTTTAAACAGTAATTATCTGATTTTGTTTAAAAATCCAATGCGATAAATTACAAATCAGCGTTTTAACAGGCCAAATCTATCCTACGCAGAAAAGTTACTTCCTTGAGAGTTTTCAAGACACCACCCGAGAGCCCCACAGATATTTAATCGTGGACTTAACGCCTGACACTCCAAACCGATACAAACTCCGAACAGGTTTACTACCGGGTCAGTGGCCGGCCGCCTACATCCCAAGATAAAAGCAATGTCAGCCAGGATAAAGCACAACTCTCCACTCCTCAGAGCTTTGTATCAGCTGAAACCTCAGAAACGTAAGGAGTTTTTAAACCAGTGCTCTCCAGATGTCATGCAGGCTCTGTGTGAGATTGCTTTATATGTGCTGAAAGGCAATATTCAACTCTCTTCTCGCCAATACCAGAAATGATCCAAAAACAAGACGCTCTCACGTTGGCTGATAAAAGAATCACACCCCTTAAAAAGAAAAAAAAACTTTAAATTAAACAGACGGGCGGGTTCCTACTGCTCCTGCTGGGTGCTGTGGCACCACTATTAGGAGGATTGATTGCGGGGATTATAAAAAGATTTTAAAACGTCATGAGCCTCAAAACTTCTCAGAAAATGTTTCTGGTCTCCCTCCATCAATTGTAGCATCTGACAAACCCTAAACCCAGCATCAGAGACAAAGCTGAGGAAAATCTCGATTCCGATATGAAATTGGTGATGCATGAGACAGGTCTAACCCCGTATGAAAAAATCAAGGAATATAACTCCCTCCTTCAGTGACATCTCACTCTTGTGAGGGCGGGGGTGAAGGAAGATTCACAAATTGCTATTCCAGTAAGCCAGAATGAGCTTGATGCACCTGCAGAACAGGCCGATGTAATAATACAGGACGTTCTGCAAAGGTTTCTGACACGAAGCATATAAAAATGCAGAGTATCTGCTGAAAAGATTGTGTTAAGAAAAACCCTGCTGGACTAGCCTGGCAAGCCATCCTATATATGTGAATATATAGTGTGGTCACGACCCAGTGACGGCTCTCAGTCGTGGGGTGGGATCTACGGTTGTCTGTCAAACTGTCTACACGCAATTGGATAGCGCTAGGACCAATCAGAGTAACGAACAACGTGAAAGGAGGGAGGCATTAATGGCGTCTAACATCAATGATTTCTGTCATTTTTGTATAAAAACGTGAATATCAGGTGTACTGGGACATTGCACTACTTGTTTGATAAAAATAAGAAGCCGCTAAGTATATCAGACAGACTTACGCACGTTGGAGTCTAAATAATCCAATGTTGATGACAAAGCCGTTTCAAACCAACGTGGTTCCTGCGCTGCCGCCATGTTGCTTGTGTTCACGGTCGCAGCTCTGATGTCATCGGCTACTCCCGCTCTGTGATTGGCCCAACCAAACCTATAGCGAGCTGTGATTGGACAGCCACAGCAGTGGATCGGGCTGTGAGGGTTCCAATGAAGCGTGCCTAGACCAAACTCTGCAAGGCAAGAATTTGGTCTAGTTCACTAGGCTACTGCTGGACTGCTTCAGGGTAATTTCTATATAACGAAAACATACAAAGAGGCTCTCGCATCCTCGACTTGGTCAGAAATATCACAACACCTTTTAAAAAAACCCAATCAGAACCTGCAGGCTGGAGCAATTTCTTAAATACCCTGGTGGAGAAGAATATCCCCTTATCCGTGGTAACATACTCTTTTGCATGCCAGCAAATTAACTCAACTCAGGACCGAAGGTGTCTTACACCCCATTGTATGTAAGTAGAGGGTGTTCCTTTTGTCTCCTCACTGGTCAGATCAAGAATCAGCAGGTGATCAGGACAGTATTTTAAAGAAGAAGAGGGAGATCCTTTAATCTCCTCGCTGGGCCAAGCAAGATCCTACAAACTTTGACAAAGGATACAATCTCCCTAAAACTGCCTCAAAATGGATCCGCTTTTCCACTTAAAATGTTGTGCTCAAATCAATCGCGTGTTCTACTTTTTTTGCTCAATAAAATGTTTATTCAAAACAAATTTCAAGCTTACACATTTTTGTCATACATACAGTTTCAAATACCGTAACACTCTTTAAAGAACAAATTGCAGGTTAATTTTTTTAAATTCATATTAAAAGCTGACCAAAAAATACTATTTTAAACATTTATTGTGGGTATTTTGTTTTAAAATACATAACAGCACAGTTTTTCAAGTAAAAAGTGGCCTTTTTCAGCAAAGCTTCTTAAAACACTCTTTTTTCTTAACCTCTGACGTAACCAAAAGGGAGTTATAAGCTAGGCACTGCCTCAGCTCACTGTGGCAAGTGTGTAGTTTTAGGGTAAAGTGGTCATGTTATTGAGTCAGTGTGTGTTCACTAGTTTTGGATTACGTTCATTTTGATAAATTATTGTTTGTGGAGGCTGTACAAACTCCAGCCTGTCCGGACATCGAGTCCACGAGTTTCCAAATAAGAAAAACAAAAGCTCTATCTTCCTTGCCTGGGGGTATTTTGTGCAGCTGAAAATACGGGACTTCACTTCTGCATCAGCTAACGCGGTCGTTGTGGTGCGCACTTCAGAACAGAGGATTAAAATCCCAGCGATGGGATGGAGTTCTTTGGAAGAGAGGCTTTTAAAAATAGCCTGCAGACTTCTGGAGCCCGAAGAAGGTCCGCGCTGGCCTCCAGAGACCCGTGGCAGGGTTTAAAAAATTAAATGCGGATTTCTGGAGCTCAGATCAGAATCAGGTCAGAACCGCCGCCCCGACCTCCAGAAGAGGATGCGCGGCTCAGCAGGCCAGTTGAGCTGGTTTCTGGGTATAACAGGGCAGCAGACCCCCAGCACCAGACCCCCCAATGAACCCACCCCTAGGGGACCCTAGGATGCTCCAAACTCAGATCCTCCCCCATTCAACCAGAACATCCTTCAGGACAAAATCAATGACCCTCCATCATCGCTATGTGATGGAACCGATCAAAGGAGCCCAGAGAAATTGATTTGATGTGGAGGCAGAGGCTGTCTCAAGTGTAATATGGTCTAACAAAAGATTTCTATACTGGTTAATGCAAAGATTATTTTTATTTTTCCAGTTTATGAGGATAGCTTTCTTAGCGATACATATGGCAGTCAGAACCACGTGAACCGAGTTAGTTTCAGTGCGAACGTCGTTCAGGTTTCCCAGCAAGCACAGTGAGGGGGAAGTTGGGATATCACATTTCAGACAATTTAACAGGTCTTCAAATACTCTGCACCAGAATCCCTGAGCCGGTGGGCAAGACCACAGTGCATGGATATAATTATTGTCCGTGCAGTGTGTACAGGTGTCAGACGACGGAAACCCCATTCTGAAAATCTGATGACCTGTATAATGTACTCTGTGCAGAATTTTGTATTGAATTAATTGTAAGTTGGGGTTCTTGGTCATTTTAAATATTTTTAAAGAAGTCTGGGACCGGAAATTCAGGTCCAAGCTGACTGACAGATTTACCTCCCATTTTGCTATAGGAACTGCTATTGAATCATCTATTCTGGACAGTGTCTTATGTATTTTAGACAGCAGTTTCGGGTGGGTGAAATTAAAGAAGTCCAATACCCTTGATGGTGTTTGTAGTTCTACTTTATTAAGCTTAAATTTATATTTAACTACAGATTTTATTTGTTGATATTCTACAAATCTATTCTTGTCAATCCCATATTGGGAGACTATTTTGTTAAATGGGATAAAATCTATTCCTTCAAAGATATGTTCAAGGTATAAGATTCCTTTACCCTTCCAATCTGAAAAGTTCATCATATTGTTGTTTTGTAAAATGTCAGGGTTGTTCCAGATGGGTGTGCGCCTACATGGGATTAGGGAAGACGCTGTCATTTATAGATATTCCCACCATGCTGCCAGAGAGGTGCTGATATTAATACTTTTAAAGCTTTCGTGTCTGAACCGTGGTTCTTTTAACTGTCAGTCCTGACGAAGGCCAGTGTGGCTGAAACTAGTAGACATGTTTTTATTTAATTAAGCCATGGAAAAATAAAGGCTTTTTAACTATTTTCATCCTCCTGAGTGCCCCAGACCTCTCTTTTTTAATTATAACTATATCCCAGAACTGAAGAGTACCAGAGGTACTCACAATCTTTCTACACCCTAGAAGCACTCCATGCACTTCTAAGGTTGTGTCTTACCTGATACTGGCTGGCAGGTAGAGTCATCAGTTGGGATTCCTCTGATGCATGTACAGATTCCATTGGATATATGATCACAAGCGCCGTATGTGGTACAGGTGCTATACGGCCAAGCATACTGCTCCTCACATTTACACTGAACATCAGTTTCAGTTGACAAACACACTGTAGGAGGAGAAATGAGACATGTTCTCTGCCTAATGGTTGAAATATTTATATACGTTTATGGAAAAACAGCTCAGGACTGTCACTCACCTGTTGTAACAGTAATATTGACAATCTCTGTGTTGTTATCCAGCTGAACAGGAAATCTTGTAGCATGGAGAATTATCTGAATTTGTTCATATGTTTCAATTGTTCCATTCAATGAAATATCAGCTGTATAAATCTCCATGTCTGAAAGTACTGCAAAGGTTAAGATGGAAAAAGAAACTATTAAAATTTGCATACATTTTCATCCATGGCAAATAGTTCAATTTTATAAACATGACATTTTACCTTGTGTTTGTGTATAACGTGTTTATGCTAAAGGTAACGTTTCCTGTCACACCAGGGCTTTACAGCAGACTGATTATGCTTTTCACTCAACTAGGATCATAGGTTTGCTTTCTATCAAACACATGGACTTGAATTAAACATATGATGGATAAAATAAGGAGATTTGCGTTTGATTATTTCTTCACAGTAAGAATTGTTGTTGGTAATAAAATGTAAAGTTGGTGGGGATCTAGAATTTTTATTATCATGGAGTGGAAAAGAAGAGGCAAAAGGTTTATGCAGGGTGGCAATGCTGGACTTCCTCATGGGGGCAGCAGTAGCTCAGGAGGTAGAGCGGGTTGTCCAGTAATTGGAGGGTTGTAGGATCGATCCCGGCTCCTGGCAGAGAATGCTGCTGTTGTGTCCTTGGGCAAGACACTTAACCCACCTTGCCTGCTGGTGGTTGTTGGAGGGACTGGTGGCACCTGTGTTCGGCAGCTTTGCCTTTGTCAATGTGCCCCAGGGCAGCTGTAGCTACATTGTAGCTCATCACTATCAGCACGTGAATGTGTGTGTACATGGGTGAATGATACACTGTAGTGTTAAACCCTTTGGAGTCCTCTGACTCTGAAAGGCGCTATACAAGTTTGGGTCGTTTATCATTTATCATTGAACAGCCTGGATTCTCCCCCCATTCCTTGGGCTGATCTCACACACACTGCCCTGGGATGAATCATTTTTATAAACACAGTATGCCACAAGCCAGTTTGGTTGTGTTGGTCACTGTGGCATACAAGCTAACCCCACAAGTATGGAGTGCCTTGTTAACTTGCTCTGGAGGATTAAGTGTTGTTATCTTGGAGATAGAGTTAGTGGAGATACGGGCTTACCACTTGTTGGCTTTGACTGGTTGTTCAACAATCAGCATTATTTTCTCTGTCTTCTACACACTTCGATCTTACAATCCTTCTGCTGAATTCATGGTCAATGTTTTGTTCCATAAAACTTTATTAATCCAATCCACAAACAAGACCAAATAAGACTGTATAGCATCAGACAGAGGAGATTAGGAGAGGTTTTCCGTGGCCCGATCCATGAACAACATATGCTGCTGCTGGGATATGTGGAAGGGCATCAGAACAATCCCAGACAACAGGAGCAGCAACCAGCATCTTCACAGCTCCTCCGGCTCAACCACCGTTCACCACCATCATCGGATCTCATCACCACAATCACCGACGTCACCCTTACATCCACAGAGGCTCCTGTCGCATGTTTGTCTACAACTTCACATCCAACAACCGCATCCCCATGCTCTGGTCCATTCGTCCCCCGTCCAGCACCTACACAACATTCGTCCACGTCATCCGAGCTGTGGTCACATGACTCATGATAACATCCTGCTGTTGCCAACTTCCAGCCCAAGGACTTCACAACAAAAGCATCTTAAATCTGCTTTACTCAACACAATACCAAATATTAACACAAATTTATAACTGACAATAAACTGGACCTTTTCTTTTTCATCGAAACCTGGCATAAACCCATGGACTACTTTGCACTAAACCAGACCACGCCTGCAGGATACTGCTACATGGACAAGCCCCGACCAGATGGCCGGGGTGGGGGCATCGCCATCATTCATTGCGAGGACCTTACCCTGCGCCCCATCTCCTTACCCCCTGCTTCATCCTTTGAACACCTGGCCCTCAGACTTCCTGGATCACAACCATTAACAATCACCATAATCTGCCCCCCACCCCACCCAAATTGAACCCATACTTTCTCTCTGACTTTAGTGAATTTTTTACTCAGCTCTCTTCCATCTAACCTTCTGTCCTCCTCCTCGGGGATTTCAACATCCATGTCGACTCCCCTAAATCAAAGTTCACAACTGACTTTTTGGATATTTTGCACTGTTTAAATCTGACTCAACACATAAACTCCCCCACACACAGTCATGGTCATATTTTGGACCTGGTATGCACTACACCCTCTCTGACTATTCAAAACCTTTCATTTACTGACCTCACTATCTCTGACCACATGGCTATTACAATGGATTTGAACATCCCCATCCCCCAGCCCAAACAACAACGCACAATAACCTTCCAAAATCTTAAGTCCCTGTCTCCTGCCATCCTCTCTTTCTCCATATCTGACACTATCTTCAGTTCCCCTTTCCCTACTGACTCCACTTCCTCTGAACTCGTTGACCACTACAACCATACTCACTCCTCCTGTCTTATTCAGCTTGCCCCTTTCAAGACACTAACTGTATCCTTCACCCAGTCAGCCCTTTGGTATACTCCGGAACTTCATACTCTTAAGAAAAAACTGGAACGCCTCTCTAAGAAAACCGGCTGTACACAGCTAAATCTACAAGCATCACATCACAATGTACATAACAACTTGCAATAACGCTCGCTCCAACTTTTACTCTGACACAATCCATTCCAACTCCTCTAACTCCCGCATTTTATTCTCCACCTTCAGCAAGCTTACCCAACCTAAGGACAACATCACAACTACCTTCACTCCATGTAAATGCAACGACTTCCTTAGCCACTTCCATTTGAAAATTGCATCAATTCACAGTCAACTTGCTTCCTCTCTCTGCCTGCTCTACCTCGGAACCCAAACTCAGTTCATTACCTACTCACAGCTTCTCCACATTCATGCTTCTCAATCCATCTGACACCACCAAGCTCCTCTCTTCCATGAAATTCACCACGTCATCTGGATCCTGTCCCATCCCATCTCATCAATGCCTGTCTCCCTGCTCTTATCCCTCTCATCACCAACATCATAAACACCTCCCATACTCTGTCCCATACTCACTCAAACTTGCCTATATCACTACCGTCCTGAAAAAACCTGGTCTGAACCCAGACAACATGGACAATTTCAGACCCATCTCCTACCTCCCACTTCTCTCAAAAATCTTGGAACCAGGGTCCAAAATTAACACTCGCCACTTGCCAAATGCGAGTAAATTGCTCCACTTGGCGAGTAAAATTTGGAGCACCATCCGCCACATGGCGAGTAAATGTTTATACCAAATTAGTTATGTTTATCAGTCCTCTTCGATGGATTTCTGTGACGCTCCTCTCCCGCCTGCATGTGACGTACACAGGCAAACGTGAAACTTGAGTGCCGCAGTCTACGTCATTTCCGCCTATCCCATTCACTGTTTATCAAGGTAGCGGTTAGCTTCGTGTTAAAACTAGCGGCGAAATGTGGAGGTTTGTCAGCCAGCCTTCAAAACAAAAACTCGTGGAACTGGAAGAAAAACCACCAGGACCAGTGGAAACCAGAAGATTTAATAAAATGTGGCGAACTGTGGCTACATTATGAACCAGAATATGTGCAAATGAGCTGCACCGTTTGCCGCCAGTACGCTAGGGAGAAGAACCGTAACAACTCATTTGTCACAGGACTGACTGGAGGTCCAATATAAGCCCTGACATACTTTCAGATATGTTACGTTTTGTATGTGTGAGTTCTTCAATAACAACACTCTTTATATCTTGAGGAGACGGCGCTCTTTTACTCTGTTAGCTTTAACAGATACATGCACGCCGGTTGCCCCCGGAACTCTCGTTTCCGTGTGCCCACAAACACTTCAGGTCACTCATAACTCACCTCACTTAACCGAACAGACAAATAAGACAACTTCTGTTTGTTCTTATCATTACAAGATATTCTCATGGTGTAGCCGTGTTCTCCAGAGATCAGGGACCACAGACATAGACATAGATGCCCCGTGGACGGGTGCTGCCGTAGTGGCCGGCCACCATCTTAGATGGGTCTCCATTCGCCCCCAGTGCATTTATTTCTACTGAGGAAGGTGCTTACCCAACTAAAAAACACATTTTATCAAGCTTTTTCACAAAATCAGACACATGGTATGGCATGATAATTGAAACACAATTAAACAACATAAATTAAAATATAAAATCCCATTGGGTAGGCTAGCAAAGTCTCTGAAAAGTCCCAAGTGATCTGTTTTCAATAGTGAGCCGGTAGTTGCAACTGTAGGCTGTAGAAAAAGCAGGCATAGTAGCTCACCCTGCAACTCCAGTTAGGTTCAGAGCGTGAGGGACCCATCCAATATGGCGGCAACACTGTTACGCTCTCCAGCGTCTACCTATTCATGTTTATGTGGGACTACCAAAGGCTGTAATGCTGTTGCACAAAGACTGTCAGAAGCAGGAGGCCAGATTTCATGGACAGAGAAAACAAGGAGTCTACTAGATTTCAATAAAAGAGTTCATTAAAAACATTTTTAAAAAGTAAAAAAATAATCAGAAATTACTAAAAAGTTGTTTTTCTTATTAATGATGTTTTAATTATGTTGTCACTCCTCTGTTTGGATCAAAAATAATATCATATTATAGATGCTTTGGGTAGATATAAATCATTTAAAATTTTGGCCGGTTAAAAATATGCTTGCCCGGTAGATTTTAGCAACTTGGCCGGTGAGTCAAAAATTTTGTTTCGGACCCTGCTTGGAACGCTTCGTCGCCACTCAACTCCAGCCAGTATTTACAATCCTGCCAGCTCTTTGAAATATTTCAATCTGGTTTTCACACTTACCACAGCACTGAAACAGCTATATTAAAAGTTGTATTTAAGTCCATCCATGGCTTTTTTCTTCCCTACATAACTGAATTTTTGGCTATCTATACTCTTGCCAGAAACATGAGGTCCAGCTCGCAGTCTCTTTTTTAGATATATATCTTTTAAAAGACTCGCCTGAAGACCCGCGGTGACAGAGCTTTCTTGGTGGCTGGTCCTAGGTTGTGGAACAACTTCCCATTACATCTGAGGACCACACATAGTCTGGAGCATTTTAAAGCTTTACTTAAGACTTATTTATTTGACTTGGCTTTTAATGCAAGCTGATCTGTTCATCTTGTTGTTTCATCCTCATCCATTTTTACCGTTTCTTTTATATGATTATTTATTGTGGGTTTTAGTACCCCTGTGTTGGTCTTATGTATTTTTTAATTTTTACTACAGTGTCTCATTATTGTGTATAACTTTTTGCATTTGTTCTGTTTTGTACAGCACTTTGGGTTGCGTGAGCAACAATGAAATGTGCTTTATGAATAAAATTGACCTTGACCTTATTGACTTTATCTGTAAAAATGCTTTTTTGGGGAAGAAGAATGATTGTTTTGGGTGAGGGTTAATACATACATGAATACATATAATGGAATAAGAAGGAAAATCTTTTCACACATATCACCCACCAATAATTTATATCTATACTATGAAAGAACATCTGAAACCCTTCAAAGCTTCTATCCTAGCTACATTTACCTGGTCTCCTGAACACTTAGTACATCTTCCTTCCTTCTCTGCATCATGTCCACCAGCCCTGTATCTTTACCTGTTTGAGTTTCAATATTTAAAATCTTACCATGGTGGAGGGGTTTGAGTGTCCCAATGATCCTGGGAGCTAAGTTGTCTGAGGCATTATGCCTCTGGTAGGGTTACCCATGGCAAAAAGGTCCTAGGTGAGGGATCAGACAAAGTGCAGCCCAAAGACCCCTTATGATGAATACGATAAATGGAAACAGTGTTCCCTCGCCTGGACGTTGGTCACCGGGGCCCCCCTCTGAAGCCAGGCCTGGAGGTGGGGCACGCTGGCGAGCACCTGGTGGCCGGGCTTTCACCCATGGATCCCGGCCGGGCATAGCCCAAAGAGGAGATATGGGTCCCCCTTCTCATGGGCCCACCACCCGTAGGAGGGGCCAAAATGTTTGGATGCAGTTCATGGTTCAGATCAATAGAGCTGATGCCTGGATCAGCTCTATGCCCTTAGGAGGTTCCTAGAGGGTGCATGGGAGTTTGCCCAACCAATCTACATGTGTTTTGTGTATTTGGAGAAGGCACATTCATCGGAGGGCCCTGTGGGGAGTACTCCGGGAGTGTGGCGTACCAGGCCCCTTGATACTGGCTGTTAGGTACCTGTATAATCGGTGCCAAAGCTTGGTCCGCATTGCCAGCAGTAAGTCAGGCTCGTTCCCAGTGAGAGTTGGACTCCACCAAGGCTGCCCTTTGTCACCAATTCTGTTCATAACTTTTATGGACAGAATTTCTAGGTGCAGCCAAGGTTAGTGGATCCGTTTTCATGGCCTATGGATCAGATCTCTGTTTTTTGCAGATGATGTGGTCCTGTTGGCTTCATCAGACCATGATCTGCAGCTTTCACTGGAGCGTGGTGAAGAGAGAGTTGAGCCGGAAGGCAAAGCTCTCAATTTACCTGTCGATCTACGTCCCTACCCTCACCTATGGTCACGAGCTTTGCATACTGACTGAAAGAATGAGATCCAGGAGGGGCTCGGAGTAGATCCGTTGCTCCTCCACATTGAGAGGAGCCAGTTGAGGTGGCTCAGGCATCTGATTAGGATGCCTCCTGGACTCCTCCCTGGTGAGGTTTTCTGGGCATGTCCATCTGGGAGGAAACCCAAGTGAATACCCAGGACACGCTGGAGGGACTATGTTTCTTTATGTCTCTGGCCCAAGTGGTTGGGGAGAGGGAAATCCGGGCCTCTCTGCTTAGTCTACTGCCCCCACGACCTGATACAATAAGCGGATAATAATGGATGGATAAATGGATGGACCCTGTGAGTCAACAGTACTAGTGGTGATCATTGTTAACCCGGGTATAGACCGATCTGGTATGGTAGTCCTGTTTGTGATTTGCATATTTGATTTGACTTAGATGTTACGTCAGAGATGCTCTTCCTGTGTCAGGAAGAGCAAGTTTGTGTGTCAAGTTTTTTAAAGTAACATAAAGATGTATTTTTATTGGAAAATTTAATGAGGGGATTGTTTCAAAAAGAAATACATTTATATTCATCAAACTGACCATTCCTTCTTTCCCGTGTGTGAGGAAGAAAGTCTTCTCCATGTTGCTCCTAAGACAAAAATAAAAAGGTATGAATCCTATATTCATGCAAAATAAAATATAAAAACATTATCATGAACAAATAAGATTTTGGTTCTGTATCATGAATTTCTAAACTGGTCCTACCAGAGAGTTCAGAATAAAGAAGTCACACAGGTTTCCGTTGTCCAGAATAAGTAGAGTCACTACAAGTCCAGCGATGGTTAGAATATTCCAAGAAGTTGCCATTCCTATGGAGAAAATAACAGAAGGGTATTAGAGTGGGACTGGGATAGGTAAATTTTTTTTTTTTTCTTAGAAATTTTCATTTTTATTTTCAGTATTTTTAAATAAAACTGGTGCCAGTACTTTTATGTGGGAGCAGTTTTCTTAGACCAAAAGAAGGCATTTGACCATGTGTGCCCACACCAGCCCAGGACCAACACATCCAGCATGTTCACCTCCAGGATCGCCTGAGACCAGCCACCCGGACAGCTGCAGCAACAATTGGTTTGCATAACCAAAGGATTTCTGCACAAACTGTCAGAAACCGTCTCAGGGAAGCTCATCTGCATGCTCATTGTCCTCATCGGGGTCTGGACCTGACTTCAGTTCTTTTATTTTATTTTATTTAACCTTTATTTATCTGGATGAGTCGATTGAGAAGAACTCATTCTCATTTACAACGA
Organism: Aphyosemion australe; assembly: GCA_006937985.1. Lineage (NCBI taxonomy): Eukaryota > Metazoa > Chordata > Actinopteri > Cyprinodontiformes > Nothobranchiidae > Aphyosemion > Aphyosemion australe. The sequence goes on from SSNS01000820.1 coordinate 35,689, forward strand.
CGATCTGGCCAAGAGGCAGCAGCAACAGACACAAAGTTAGCTTTACACAAACAGATAAAAAACAGATAAGATAAAAAAAATACAAGACAAAAATAAGATAAAACAGCTAGACATAAAGACAAAAGACTGTTCTCATATATAATATATACAAGCCATCAAAACAGACTTAAAACAATCTTTAAGTACTCAGAAGCACGCACATTGATCAGAAACTATTGAATGCAATGAATTATTGAAGGTAGATAATGGAACGTAGGTAGTGAGCTTTAGTGATTTTTGCAGTTCATTCCAGTCATTGGGAGCAGCAAACTGGAATGAGGAGCGGCCAAAGGAGGTGCGAGCTTTGGGAATACCCATAGAGATTAGGTTACTGGAACGTAAAATGCACTGGTTGTTGGAAGTGATGAGTAATGAGCGAAGATATGACGGTGTTCTACCGATGATTGTTTTGTATATAAATTGATACCAATGTAACAACCTGCGGGAATGGAGTGATGGCCAGTTAACGCGTGAGTACAGATCACAATGATGAGTAGTGAAAGGGGCACCAGTGACCAAACGGATTGCTGAGTGATAAATTACATCGAGTTTATGAAGAAGTTCTTTGGAAGCAGTCCTATAAATGATGTCACCATAATCTAAGATGGGAAGGATTGTCATTTTGACCAAGGTTTGCTTTGCAGAATGAGTAAAGGATGACCTGTTGCGGTATAGAAACCCAATCCTTGACTTGACTTTAGAGAGTAATGAATTAATGTGAATGTCAAATGAAAGTGTGCTGTCAAGCCAGATACCCAGATACTTATAGGAACTGACAAGTTGTAGTTCTGTACCATCCAGGGAAACAATACTAGAGTGGCAAGTTGATTGTGGTAAGTTACGGTTGAAGATCATGAATTTTGTTTTACTTGTGTTTAAATGAAGGTGAAGGTTGGAGAAGGCATGTTGAAGACAATTAAAGCTGTGCTGCAAGGAGGACAAAGCTGCATTCAAAGAAGAACTGCATGCATATAAAATGGTGTCGTCCGCATATAAATGTATATGAGAACTGTCAACAGCATGAACAATGTTATTGTTATAGATTTTGAATAAGGTTGGGCCCAGTATTGACCCTTGAGGAACGCCCATAGTTAGAGGTAGAGGAGCAGATTGGTAACCCTCTGTTCTCACTGTTTGCATATGGTCTAAGATATAACTTCTAAACCATGCCACGGATGCCTGAGAAAGTCCTATATGTTTGAGCCTGCTAAGTAAGATGTTATGGTCTACAGAGTCAAAGGCTTTAGCCAAGTCAACAAACACAGCCACACAATATTCCTTATTGTCAATGGCACATATGATGTCATTTAGCACTTTAAGTGTTGCAGAGACGCATCCATGGCCAGTTCTGAAGCCAAACTGCATGGGGGTAATAATACTGCTGGATTCCAGATAGTGAGTTAGCTGTTTGTTGACTAACTTTTCAATGACTTTCCATTCCTGCGGAAATGCAGCAGTTTGTATGGACAGATTAAATAGATGGGTAATAGGTGCAGCAATAACATGTGCTGCAATTTTCAGAAAGAAAGGGTCAAGAGTATCCAGTCCGGCTGATTTATGAGGATCTAACCTGAGTAACTCGTCAAGTACCTCATCTACCTGAAACAACTGAATGGAGAAACAGGAATTGGTTGCGGGGAGGGAATCATTGCATATAGCTGAGTGGAGGTCAGAGACCCCAGAGGTGGGTGAAGCTGTAGCAAAGGCATGACCAGACTTGATAAAGTGATTATTGAAGGAATTTACCATTTTAGTTTTATCTGAGACAACAATGCCCTCAGAGTTGATTGCATTTGGCAGGTGTGAGGACTTAATGGTATTTTCCATAGCCTTGACAGTCTGCCAGAACTTTTTGGGGTCAGAACTACTCATCAGAAACTGGTTCTTATAATATTCAGATTTTGCTTTTCTGATTGACTGGGTACATTTGTTCCTTATAGATCTGAAGGATTGCCAGTCCCTGATATTCTTGGATGTCTTTGCTCTTTGCCAAGATTGATGTTTTAGACGAATCAGTTCTGAAAGTTCAGTGTTGATCCAGGGACTGAAACCATTTTTAACTCTGACTTTTTTTAAATGAGCATGTCTGTCTAAAATCAAGATAAGAGTTTTTGAAATGTGACCAAGCATCCTCGACAGTGGGTATGAGGCTAATTTTATGCCATTGTTCTTTTGCCAAGTCACGTAAAAAGGCCTGCTCATTAAAGTTTTTTAGCATTCGCTTTTTGATAATTAGGGGAGGTTGTTTAATGTTTGTCCCGTTGCGGACACAAGCAGTAACACAATGGTCACTAAGGCTTTGGCAAAAAACTGCAGATGAGTATTTTGTTGGACTGTTGGTGAGAATTATATCAATTAATGTTCCATTATTGAAGGACTTGTCGGTAAATCTAGTCGGAGATTGCACAATCTGGGAGAGGTTTAAAGAGTCCAGCTGAAGTTGCAGGGAAGTAGACGGTTTAAGCATGTCCCAGTTCAAATCACCTATTAACAAGAATTCAGAGGAGGTGTAAGGGGCAATGAATTCACTGAGAGCAGACAGGGCACAGGCTGGGGCAGATGGGGGCCTGTAACAGCCAGCAACAACCAAAGAGTAGTTTTTTGAGAGGCTAATTTTCAGTAACAGCAGCTCAAACTGTTTGGGCAAGGATTTAGATAATGTGACTGAGCATTGCAAATTATCCTTACAGTAAATAGCACCCGAAACAAAGGGGGAGGAGGAGCGTTTTTTCAAGGAGGCGAGCGGCTCCGAGCCCTAACGTGTCATAACGGCAGGTGAGTGGTTGCGCCAGGTGGAGGTGCGGCCAAGACTCAGCTGGAGTCCAGTGCAGTGCAGCCACATAGCACTGTACAGACAATGTCCCCCTGCACTGCAGCTCTACAGCAATAAGCTGGGGCTGATTCTAAATCAGTGTGGAGCAGAGTTTTAACCTGAATGTGGAGATAGAATTATGGTTTGGGGCTGAAATATTACATTTTAAGTAAATTGCACTAAACTGCCTAAATAATGATTACACATGTCTACAGCATTATTAGACACTCATCGATACAGGTTATCAGCAAAAAAAAGTTGATTTAGGAGTTACTTGCTCTTTAAAATGTATGTTGTCTTAAATGTATGAGGGCTACAGATGGACAGCCAATTGAGGTGGCTCAGGCATCTGGTCAGGATGCCTCCTGGACGCCTCCCTGGTGAGGTTTTCCGGCCACGTCCAACTGGGAGAAGACCCAAAGTAAGACCCAGGACACGTTGGAGGGATTATGTTTCCCGGCTTGCCAGGGAAAGCCTGGGATCCCCCAGAGGAGCTGGCTCAAGTGGCTGGGGAGAGGGAAATCTGGGCCTCTCTGCTTAGGCTGCTGCCCCTGCGACCCAACCCCGGATCAAGCTGATGAAGGAGTGGACGAACATCTGACCTCATGGATCATCAACTACCTCACCAACAGGCCACAGTACGTGAGGCTGCACAACTGTACGTCTGAGGTGGTTGTGTGCAGTACTGGAGCTCCGCAGGGTACAGTGCTCTCACCCTTTCTCTTCACCTTCTACACCTCGGACTTCACCTACAACACCAGCAGCTGTCACCTCCAGAAGTTCTCTGATGACTCGGCCATCATTGGCTGTGTGTCTGAGGGGGACGACCAGGAGTACAGGTCAGTCATCATGGACTTTGTGGACTGGTGTGAGCGTAACCACCTTCGCTTGAACACCAGTAAAACAAAGGAAATGGTGATTGACTTCCAGAGAAACACTCCTCCTCACTCACCAGTAAACATCCAGGGAGCAGACATTGAGGTGGTGGACACCTTTAAGTACCTGGGTGTTCTTCTCAACATAAAACTGAACTGGTCCCACAACACAGATGCTCTGTATAAGAAGGGCCAATGCCGCCTCCATCTCATGAGGAGGCTGAGGTCCTTCGGAGTTAACTCCCAGCTGCTAAAATCCTTTTATCACTCTGTTGTTGGCTCTGTTATTCATTCTGCTGTGGTCTGCTGGGGTGTAGGCAGCTCTGACCGAGACAGGAAGAGACTGAACAAGCTAGCTACCAAAGCTAGCTCGGTTCTGGGCTGCCCTCTGGATTCTGTTGAGGAGACGTGTGAAAGGAGGATGCTGGGGAAGATGACCTCCATCTTAAGAAACCCCTCCCACCCACTGCACTCCACTGTGGAGATCATGGACAGCTCCTCCAGAGGTAGACTGAGACATCCCAGATGTAAAACTGAGCGCTATCGCAGATCCTTCATCCCCTCTGCAGTAAGAGTGTAGAACTCCTCAGTTTAAGCTGTGCTGGTATCATCCTGGTACACAATAACACCAATGCAATATTCAGTATGTGTTCTATACTTGTGCAATACCGGATTCACATTGTTGTCTGTGTCTCTTACAGTATGCTGCATAGTGTTGGTACCAAGTTTGTTTTTATCTTTTATTTGTGGTTTTTTTAGTGATCTAAGATTACAATACTAGATTACTGCCTATGTGTATATACATGTACCCTTGTTTTTTTATCTTTCTTCTAATTACCTTTTGAGTGATGGTGCTGCTGTGACAAATGAATTTCCCCACTGAGGGATCAATAAAGTCTATTCTATTCTATTCTATTCTATTCTATGAAACTGGATGGATGGATTGATGGACTACAGATGGAAAGTAGCCTGTTACGTTCCCTATGGGTTTGTATTTTGTTTGGGGAGACTTGTTTGTTTTTCTTCCTAGCTCGCCATCTCCACCAACGCCATTGTCGCCATCCCCTGATGACCCGGACAGATGTCTGGTCCCTTCCTGTTTGGTCCGTCTCCGTTGCCAAGCAACGGATGCACAACTTCCAGGCGGAACGCCGCTACCTGTCTCCACCGCAGCTGTGGATAATTCGAGTAATTAGCGTCTTCACCAAGAAAAGGGACGTTTTGCCAGTCAACCGAGGAGAGCTGTTTAGATCAGTGAGCTGTCCCTCGCTGGGTGGTTGGTGTGTTTGTGTGATTTGTGAGAGTTTGCCTGATGAAAACCGTAAGCTAACCTGTCTGTTATGTGAAGCTACCTTTAGCTTTCCCTTGGTAGCCTTTTGTGTTGTAGTTGTTGTTGAAGCTACATTTAGCCTACCAGCAGTAGCTCTTTGTGAAATGGTTGACGCTACCGTTAGCATACCTGGCGGTAGTTTTTGTGTTACATTTCTAGAATTTGGTTTTGAGTTCCCTTTTTGTATTATAGTGGTTGGTTACACCGAGAGAGAGATAAAAGTAACTCGTGGGTATTTTTGGTTATTAACCTTTTGAGTTTGGGTTTTATCTTTTAGAGATGCATTTTGAGTTAACTGCCTTGAACCCTTTTGCCTTGTTCCCTTTTGCCCAGTTTAGTGGGACATCTTAAGTTATCCCTTTTGTTTTGGTTTTGTTTCCTCAAAGGCTGTGTTAGTTGCTTTTGTTAGTGTTCCTGGCCTTTGGGAGGGGTCGTGTTGTGGTGGATTTTGTTTTATTTAAACCTATAAATAAACCTGATCGATATTTTAACTTTTCCAATTTGTGTTACTGTCCCGTCCTTTGTGCCACGAGCCCTGAACACACAGGATGGGTTGTAACGTAGCCTATGGCTAAATCTGGCGCATGTACACAAAGTAATCACTGAGTGTTCATTAATGTGCATTGTCCTCTCCAAATAAAATAAAATAAACCAATTAATATAGTTAGTCTTCTTGGGTGGGGTAACAATTGCTCTAATTTCATCATCATTGCAAACTTACTCACTTTTGCTTCTTGCCTGCCTCATGAAGAAAAAAAGAAACTGGTTGTGCAGGTTGCTAGTGATGACTAATAAATACTAGTGAGGTGGAGATTTCAGCGGTCTCTGTATCAGCAGATCACTGAAAACTGAGACAACGGTGGTTATCCCATTTGATTGACTGTGACACACTTCATAAGCAATCCAAACATTGTTTTTAAACATGAATATGAGAATCAAGTTGTGTTATTCCTTTCATGGAGAAGCTATTATCTTTTGCCAGTTGAGTTGTGCAATATCTATCTATCTATCTATCTATCTATCTATCTATCTATCTATCTATCTATCTATCTATCTATCTATCTATCTATCTATCTATCTATCTATCTATCTATCTATCTATCTATCTATCTATCTATCTATCTATCTATCTATCTATCTATCTTCCTCCACTTATTCAGTGTCAGGTCACTAGAGCAGCACCCTAAGCAGAGAGGCCCAGACCTCCCTCTTGCCAGCCACTTGAGCCAGCTCCTCCGGGGAATCCCAAGACATTCCTTGTCTTTTAGTATTTCCCCCCGTGTTCAGTTATCAGTTTGTCATTATTATTGTTTTCTGGTTTTTCAGGTTGTTTTTAGTTTATTGGTTCTGTTTAACTTTATGTAGCTGTCCTTCTGTGTCTCTGTGTTTGCCTCCTCTTTAGTAATCTTTAGACCCAGAATGCACTGCTTGTGGCCTCTCATCACATACAAACTTGCTGTTGTTGTGCGCAGCAGCAGCCTCACTTTATTCCTCATTAGATGACTGAACATTTTCATCAGTGAGTAAATATTCCTTTTCAGAATCTGATTCAGTCATTACCAGACAAAGTGCTTCTTCAAGAATCAACACACCTGTCAGCAATGTAAAGTTTCTCTCTAATATTTGCTCTCTGTGTGCTCCACTCCTCCTAGGTTTTCAAATCATAGACTCAGAAACTTTCAATAGAAACACACCCACAAATGTTGCTCAGATTAAATTTGCACATTTCCTTCATATTCTGGTGTAAATTAGTAACTACACGAGGGATCATATTTGCATCTGTGACTTGTTAAACTGTAATAATGCTTTTTGTGACTTTGGGGCTTAAAGAGTTAAGTGCCAATTATCAAGTTTCCCTTTCAAGACCTTCAGGAGATGTTGAGTTATTCACATACTTTGAGGAGGAAAGTGAAGTCATAGCCTCTATTACTGACTGGTGATGTTGCCACAGCTGCCCTGGGGAACCCTGACAAGCAAGGCTGCTGTACACTGGTGCCACCAGGGGTGGGGTTAGGGGGTGGTTACTTGGGCTAAATCTCCAGATGTATTCTTAAAAGCCTCATATCTGAAATTTACGTTTTGGGGGGGGGGGGGGGGGGGGGGGTGCTTAGAAGTGACATGCAAAACCGAAGTCCAGCAGAGGTGGCTGCAGCTACGTAAACTAGCTTTCATACAGTCTGGCTGATTATTATAAAAATTAAGTGAAACTCAAAGGCTGATGCTCTGGATGACTGAGTAATGTAGTGATATAGCAATACATGAAAAAATATCAAATTAAATTACTAAATTATGTGTTTAATATCAGTGATAGCTGTTCTTTTTCCTTTAATGGGAGAGTATGAAAAATATTGATGACAAATTATATATATATATATATATATATATATATATATATATATATATATATATATATATATATATATATATATATATATATACATACATACACATGAAAAATAAATAAAATCCCAATCTCGCCCTGGTCTCATCCTTCCAAGCTCGGGTCCTCTACCAGAGCCACTCCTCCAGTTTGGGGGTCACTGCCCCGAGTGCCCCGATGACCGCGGGCACCACCGATGTCTTCGCTCTCCAGGCTTTCTCAAGCTCTTCTTTGAGGCCCCGGTACTTCTCTAGTTTCTCGTGTTCCTTTTGCCTGATGTTGCCATCACTTGGCATATCTACATCAACCACAACGACTGTCCTCTGTCGTTTGTCCACCACCACAATGTCCGGTTGGTTCACCATCACCATTTTGTCAGTCTGGATCTGGAAGTCCCACAGAATCTTGGCTCACGTTTTCTCGAATACCTTAGGGGGTGTTTCCCACTTTGACCTTGGGGCTTCCAGTCCATACTCTGCACAGATGTTCCTGTACACTATGCCAGCCACTTGGTTGTGGTGTTCCATGTATGCTTTCCCTGCCAATATCTTACACCCCACAGTTATTTGGTGGATTGTCTCAGGGGCCTCTTTGCACAGCCTACACCAATGGTACTCAATTCCGGTCCTGGAGGGCCAGTATCCAGCACGTTTTAATTTTAACTCTGTTTCAACACACTTGATTTCAATCAGAAGGTTTCTGCAGAGCTTGATGAGCTGCTGAACAGGTGATTCAACCACTGAATCAAGTGTGTTGAAGCAAAGAAACCACTAAAATGTGCTGGATACCAGCCCTCCAGGACCAGGATTGAGAACCACTAGCCTACACCTTGGGTCTTGTCTGGTGTGGTAGATCTTGGCCTCTGTTGATCTGGTGTTCAGGGCCTGTTCCTGTGCAGCCATGATGAGTGACTCTATGCTGTCCTTCAGACCAGCTCTTTCTAGCCATTGGTAAGATTTCTTGATATCAGCCAATTCAGTCTCTGTCGTTGTTAGGGGTTTGTCCTCCCATGATGGTATTTCTGTCATGTCCTTTGTCTCCCCAGTCCCTTTCATTTCTCTTCCCCTCAATCCTTGTGTCCTTGGTTTTATGTCCTGTGTATTAGTATTTTGTGTATGTGTTTGGCAGTCTCCTGTCAGAAGGAGCTTAAATTCCCACCTCCAACAGAATTTCAAACACGTCCCGGGAGAGGCGTGGGACATTGAGTCCGAGTGGGCTATGTTCCGTGCTTCCATTGTCGAGGCGGCCGACCGGAGCTGCGGCTGCATTGTTGTGTGTGCCTGTCGTAGTGACAACCCCGAACCCGCTGATGGACATCGGCGGTTAGGAATGCTGTGAAGCTGAAGAAAGAGTCCTATCAGGTCTTTTTGGCCTGTGGAACTCCAGAAGCAGCTAATATGTATTGGCAGTCCAAGCTGAATGTGGCTCTATATCCTTGGGGAGGTCCTGGAGTGTGCATTGAAGTTTGCCCAATAAATCTACATGTGTTTTGTGTATTTGGAGAAGGAGTTTGACCTGTGGGGGGTTCTCCGGGAGTATGGGTACCAGGCCCCTTGATACGGGGCTGTTAGGTCCCTGTATGACCAGTGTTAGAGCTTGGTCTGCATTGCCGGCAGTAAGTCGGGCTCGTTTCCGGTGAGAGTTGAACTTCACCAAGGCTGCCCTTTGTCACAGATTCTCTTCATAACTTTTATGGACAGGATTTCTAGGCACAGCCAAGGTGTTCAGAGTCTCCGTTTTGGTGGATTAAGGATCGGGTCTCTGCATTTTGCAGATTATCCGGCCCTGTTGGCTTCATCAGACCATGATCTCCAGCTTTTGCTTGAGCGGTTTGCAGCCAAGTATGAAGCGGCTGGAATGAGAATCAGCTCTTCTAAATCTGAGACCATGGTCTTGCATCGGAAAAGGGTAAAACACCTTGCAGATTATGTGGCCCTGTTGGCTTCATCAGACCGTGATCTCCAGCTTTCGCTGGGGCAGTTCACAGCCGAGTGTGAAGCAGCTGGGATGAGAATCAGCTACTCTAAATCTGAGACCATGGTCTTGAGATGGAAAATAGTAGAATGCCTTCTCCAGGTCAGGGACGAGGTCCTGCTTCAAGTGGAGGAGTTTAAGTATCTTGGGGTCTTGTTCACGAGTGAGGGAAAGATGGAGCGCGAGATCGATAGACGGATTGGTGCTGCGTCTGCAGTGATGCAGGCGTTGTACCGGTCTGTCGTGGTGAAGAGAGAGCTGAGCCGGAGGGCAAAGCTCTCGATTTACCGATTGATCTAGGTTCCTACCCTCACCTATGGTCACGAGCCTTGGGTAGTGACCAAAAGAATGAAACTGCAGATACAAGCGGCCAAAATAAATTTTCTCCGCAGGGTGTCTGGGCTCTCCCTTAGAGATAGGGTGGAAAGCTCGGCCATCCGGGAGGGGCTCGGAGTAGATCTGCTGTTCCTCCACATTGAGAGTAGCCAGTTGAGGTGGCTCGGGCATCTGGTTAGGATGCCTCCTGGACGCCTCCCTGGTGAGGTTTTCCAGGCACGTCCAACCAGGAGGAGACCTAAAGGAAGACCCAGGACACGCTGGAGGGACTATATCTCTCGGCTGGCCAGGGAACGCCTTGGGATTTCCCCGAAGGAGCTGGCCCAAGTGGCTGGGGAGAGGGAAGTCTGGGCCTTACCTAAGGGATGGAGACTACATATACATACACTCACTGGCCACTTTATTGGGTACACCTGTCCAACTGAGTGCAGCAGTAGCTCAGGAGGTCGAGTGGGTTGTCCAGTAATGGGAAGGTTGCAGGTTCGATCCCAGCTCCTGCCAGAGAATGCTGCTGTGTGCCTTGCCTGCTGGTGGCGGTCGGAGGAACTGGTGGAGCCAGTGTTCGGCAGCCTCGCCTCCGTCAGTGCGCACCCAGGGCAGCTGTAGCTACATTGTAGCGCCTTGGGGGGTTGTAGAACCCTAAGAAGGCGCTATACAAATACAGGCCATTCACAGACCAACTGCTCGTTGACGCAAATTACTAATCAGCCAATCACATGGTGGCAACTCAATGCATTCAAACCGAGCTTCGGAACGGGGAAGAAAGGTGATTTAAGTGACTTTGAACGTGGCATGGTTGTTGGTGCCAGAGGGGCTGGTCTGAGTATTTCAGAAGCTGCTGATCTTCTGGGATTGTCACGCACATCCATCTCTAGGGTTTACAGAGGATGGTCTGAAAAAGGGAAAACATCCAGTGAGCGGCAGTTCTGTGGGTGAAAATGCCTTGTTGATGCCAGAGGTCAGAGGAGAATGGCCAGACTGGTTGGAGCTGATAGAAAGGCAACAGTAACTCAAATCACTCGTTACAACCAAGGTCTGCAGAAGAGCATCTCTGAACACACAACACGTGGAACCTTGAGGCAGATGGGCTACAGCAGCAGAAGACCACACCGGGTGCCACTCTTTTCAGCTAAGAACAGCAAACTGAGGCTACAATTCACACAGGCTCACCAACACTGGACAATAGAAGATTGGAAAAATGTTGCCTGCTCTGATGAGTCTCGATTTCTGCTGCGACATTCAGATGGTAGGGTCAGAATTTGGCGTTAGCAACATGAAAGCATGGATCCATCCTGCCTTGTATCAACGGTTCAGGCTGGTGGTGGTGGTGTACTGGTGTGGGGGACATTTTCTTGGCACACTTTGGGCCCCTTAGTACTAATTGATCATCGTTGCAACGCCACGGCCTACCTGAGTATTGTTGCTGACCATGTCCATCCCTTTATGACCACAGTGTACCCATCTTCTGATGGCTACTTCCAGCAGGATAATGCTCCATGTCATAAAGCTGGAATCATCTCAGACTGGTTTCTAGAACATGACAATGAGTTCACTGGACTCAAATGGCCTCCACAGTCACCAGATCTCAATCCAATAGAGCACCTTTGGGATGTGGTGGAACGGGATATATAAATATATATATATATATATATATATATATATATATATTAGGGGTGTGCAAAGCAACTGGTATTTGTATCTGTATTTGTTGATGGAGGAAAAGTATTTGTACTTGTATTCCAGTGAAACTGCTGTCCGTGAGACCAGCAGGGGGGTGGGGGTGGTGGTGCACGGATCGCTCCCTCATCCGCTGCAGTCTGGGGGATCCGTGCAGTATATGTATATATATGTTTATATATATATATATATACATATATTTATATATGTATATATACATATATACATATAAATGTATATATATACATATAAATGTTTATATATATATACATATATATGTGTGTGTGTATATATGTATATACATATATATATACATATATATGTGTGTGTATATGTATATATATGCATATATATGTGTATATATACGTATATATAATGCCTCAACAGCAAAACTAGATCTGTTTCAAATAGATGTTAGTTCAACAAGATCACTGACAACTTACAAAAATAATCACCGACACATCACTACTTTCACATGAACTACTTTTTTTGTGTGAATGGAATGCATTTAATCGATTTTCATTGATCACAAAGAGGCAAAATGCCTAAATTCATTCTGCTGTAACATCCCAGACATTCAGCTCACACAAACACTGCATGTGTAGTGATATTAGCAAGGAGTTTGTAGTCTTTGTAACTTACTTCGAAACGGAAAAAATGCAGTTTAACTTAACTAGCACTGATGCAGAAAACACAATGTTTACCACATAACTCACATTAGCATGAGTGAGACCAACCAATGTCTCAACAAGGTAACAGAAAATCATCTTCCTCACCATAACTCTTCTCTGTGTCCTCTGCTGCAGTGGTTTTATTTACGTGTTTAGAAGTACTCACTGAATAAGTGCTGCAGAGCAAGTTTACGTGCTGACTGAAAGAAAAAAAGATTAACTTCCTGGAAGATATTCAAGTAAACTATGTGCAGAGTAACTCAACCGGTTTTATCATTCTTTTTGGTTTTCCTGTTTATCAGGTGATCTTTCTTTGGTTGAGTTATGCTGCCTTAAACAAAAAACTTATACAGAGTGTCATTATAGAAAGTTGTTTTATTTTTATTTAGTTTATAGGGAAGAATTGCTGGGGAAAATATCCTCTTGTACAGCACCCAAGGGGATACTTCAGGGTTCAGTCTTTTTCCCAAGGATAGCTCAACACGTAGTCTGTTGGGCCTGGGATCAAGCCACTCTCCCCACGCAGCCATGGCAGCCCCAGGACCAAAGTGGGTTTTAGGAAGTTTTATTTTTAAATCCAGATAACTCAAATTTCAGATTTACTATGAGAACAAATCTGGGTATATGCCCAAGGTTCTTTGCCCACTTGACAGCTCTCAAATGTTCAGAAACACTCCAGTCCATCACAGGGACAGAAACAAAGAAGCAGTCACACACTCATGCATAAGTAGGGACAAGTTAGAGCCACTAATCAATCTAACATGCAAGGGGAGAACACGCAAACTACATGCAGAAAGGCCACAGCCTGGATTCCAACCTGTGTACTTCTTTCTGCAAGGCAACAGAGCTACCGACTACGACACCATGCAGCCTAGGAATCAAGCAATTACGTGTCAAATGAGAAATAATTTGTAATTAAAGATCAGAACTTATTTTACTGATGAAAGGAACTGACAGTTATTACTGATCACAGGATTTTCACATCAATCCCTTAAAGTATAAACATAAAACAAAAATTAAAGAGAAATCCATTCGTCCATCCATTCATCCACTTATCCGGAGTCGGGTCGTGGGGGCAGCAGCCTAAGCAGAGAGGCTCATACTTCCCTCTCCCCAGCCACTTGGGCCAGCTTCTCATGGGAATCCCAAGGCGTTCCCTGGCCAGCCGAGAGACATAGTCCCTCCATCGTGTCCTGGGTCTTCCTTTAGGTCTCCTCATGGTTGGATGTGCTCGAAAAACCTCACCAGGAAGGCGTCCAGGAGGCATTATGACCAGATGCCTGAGCCACCTCAACTGGCTCCTCTTGATGTGGAGGAGCAGCGGGTCTACTCCGAGCCCCTCCCGGATGACCGAGCTTCTCACCCTATCTCTAAGGGAGAGCCCAGACACCCTGCAGAGAAAACTCATTTCGGCCGCTTGAATCCATGATCTCATTCTTTTGGTCACTACCCAAAGCTCATGACCATAGGTGAGGGTAGGAACGTAGATCGACCGGTAAATTGAGAGCTTCGCCTTCTCTTAACCACGACAGACTGGTACAACGTCCGCAGTACTGTAGACGCAGCACCAATCCGCCTATTGATCTCACGCTCCCTCCCTGGGCTGCCACCTTACCATGCCTGTTGTGCGTCTGGCATCTTCAGGTTGTATCTTTAGATGCCAGAGATACAATAATTTAAATACAGGCTAAACTAAGAAACATGATGACATAAAAGATAGAAGTCCAGATGGGCTCAAACTGAACTTAAGTTTAAAGTAAAAGATGGGATTTAAATAAGTGAACACACTCTGATTTTAGAGGTTTGCTTTAATAGCTGAAGGTACACTTAGAGATTGGCTCATATGTTTGAATTTTTATCCTCATTTATCCTCAAACCCTAAAGTAGAGAGGTACTTCCTTGTAAATCTGGCATTTTTGTAGCAGTTCTAAAGGCTCAGTATGCTCATTTAGAGTTTACGGAAGTTGTATTTGTTTCTGGTTAGGTGTAAAGTATGACACTTTATGGTTCTTTAATGTGCATCTTAATTCCTTTCCTTTGCTTTCCTGATTGAAATCTTTTTTTGTTGGACTGTCACAGCCTCACACACATAGCACCTGAACAGTCTGAAAACATTGAGTGCCTTCATGTGACAGATTCACATTTACTTCCTCCTTCCACTATCATAATCTAATGATCTGGTTGCTAAGCAAGACACATTCCATGCACAGATCAAGAAAATGTTTGTTTAAAGTTTACAGCAATTCATTCCTTAGTGAAATGAGAACAGGTTTGAGGAAAGGTTTTTGCTGAAATGTAATATTCATTTCTTACCTTTTAAAGATTGTTGGTAAGCAAAAGGTGGTTTTCAAAAGTACCAGCTTGTCCTCTAAATATATCATTTTGAATTATTCAGTGTCACCTAAACACTCATGTCATTTAGGTGAAACTTTGTAATCCCTCTGGTGTGACTGAAAGGAACAAGTTGTTCAAACTCAGCATACAGGCTGCATATCATGTCTGACAAGTTAAACTATGAGCCATGTTTGCAATGAACTGGATGTTTAGGATTGGCGAGTGTTTATTTTACATTAGTTTATTCCTTTGTGTCTATTTATTTAGTTATGGGTTCTATTATTCTTTTATTTAACAAGGTGAAAAATCATTGAAATTTCAAATCACATTTTCAAGTGTGACCTGGTCCAGGAAGTCACAAGAACATCAAAGAGAATTACACAAAATCTTTACGAGGAAAATACAACGACAAAGAAAACAAGAGGTACAAAATCGTAAAAGCGTTTCAGGTTGGGATGAATCCGGGTGTAAAGCAGTTACATTTGCACAGAGGCCTGATCTTTTAAAAATGCCATGAATTGGCCTAAAGTTACCAGATTAGGTTCTCTTGAGTTTCCTTAAGATTAAAATTGTCTGTGATTAGGTTTCCTTTGTATCTTTGCTCAGGTTTATCCTTCATCTTCCCTCAGCTCCCCCATTCACTGATCATGCACACCTGTTTTCCATTACCTGTCCCAGTTTAGCAATCACCTCCCCAGTATTTAAAGAGCAAGTCTCCCTCAAATCAACTTTTTTTGCTGATAAAGTATAAATGAGTGTCTAATAGTGCTGTAGACATGTGTAGTCATTATTTCATAATCTTAGTGCATCTTATTTAAAATAAAATTATTCTGCCTAAAACAGTCAGTGAAGCGCCCTCTCCAGGTTAAAAGTCTGCACTACACTTGAATTTGAACCAGTCGGCTAAGCAGTGATTTTTGAAATGAGCCAATATTTCTGACGTGGCTGCACAGCAGCAGTCTCGACCACGCCTCCGGCTGCCATGGTCACTCACGAGCCGATAAGAAACGATACGGCTCAGGGTCGCTTGCCTCCTCCAATAAACCTTAGTCCCTTCCCTCCCCTCTCCTCTCTTTACTCTGGTTAAGGAGGTGGAGAGAAATCCTCCAGACTAGGAAGTGTAATTCTGAAGACACAGTCAGGAGGGTCGGCTTGGGTCTTTATATTGAGCTGTCTTGGTGCTCTAGATCTTTGTTCTTTAAATTTACGTACGATTTCTTGCTAGGAGTGAAATATGTATCAGGAGCTGCCTCTCTGGCCCTTTTCTTTTTACTTTATGGTTTCCTTTGTTTCTCTGGTTAATTTGACACACATGTTCCTGATTTTTCCTGTGTATTTAAGCCCTCCAGTGTCTCATGTCTGCGTCAGATCCTTTGTGTTTTAGTCTTGTTGTGTCTAGTTAGTTGTTCCTGTTATTAAAATTTTAGTTTACTTACCTGGCTGCCTGCTGCTCATCTCTCACCTGCGTTTGGATCGTTGCCTCACTCTCAAATTATGACACAATAGGTTGTATCAACCAAAACAAGTAGAACAGCTGGTAATTGTGGAATAGTTACAAGCTGTACAATATGATTTATATAGGAATGTTAAGGGTTGATTGTTAATAGTGTTTGTTAAAATTTACATCTACAGTATTTGTACTAATAATGATCAACAATATTATTTTTTTCTCGTGCAAAGATTTGATGTAATGTCATTATAGAACAGCCTAATAAGCTCTCCTATTGGTACAGGGCTGTTCTGAAAATCAACCCATCATTTTACTGTAGAACAGGTGTGCATGTCTCAGTGGTTTTTAAAGGAACACTAGTCAGTTTTGGCTTGTTTTTAGCACCCCCTAGTGTTCGTTGGTGAAAGTGAAAGTAAAACGTATCTCCTCGCTGTGCGATTGTCTTTTTAACACCTTAATCTAACAGCTGAAATGTCTCCTCAGCCTTCATTAGTGTCTACAGGAGTTATTCATCACTAAATTAATCAAATCAGTTCTGTTCATGATCTAAAACATGCAGGAAACATGCTGGAAGCAGACTGCAGATCCAGGTATGTCAAGCTGAATTTTTTCTAAGTCCCAGCAGACCAGACCAGCAACTGTGAAGCTGCAAGTGGAATATTCTGGCCACAGGGGCTGGGTGGCCTTTCATTCACCCTGTAAAGGGTCATTTTAGCACATACTGGCTCAAGAACATGATTTAAAAATATGAAAAATTTGCAGTGTCCCTTAAACTCAAAGCATTGACATTCTGTTAGTTTGCAACAATGTTTTTTGTAGTTCATTCAGTTTTTACTGCCTTAGTTTTAGTTTCCTTACACCTTTAGCCTTTTGTGTTTGTTTTGTCTGTTCTTACTGCTGTAAAGGACATTGAGTTGCCTTGGTGTGGGACATGTGCTATAGAAATAAAGCTGTATTGTCTTGTCTAGATTAAATAAATATGATAATTATCCGAACTTAAATATCACAGTCCAATAATTCCAGAAGACACAAGGAGAACAACGCTACAGATCAGGCGGGGAATCAGATAAATGTCAGGGCTGAAGAGCTAGTTCTACTTGATTCTCTGCTTATTAGAAACAATCTGTGATGCCATCTCCAACATCTACTTTATGTTTTTCAAATGTAACCTGTAAGTAGCATTCAATGTGTTTTGAAAAGTAGTTTGGACAACCATAGAATCTAAAATATATTTTACATCACATACACACAAGTGCCAGAAATTAAATGATATGGGGTCTCATTTGTAAAACGTTGCATAGATTCATTACAAAAACTCTACTTAAAGTATAAAGAAAAGCTGCACACAAGTCCCGCTTCATAAATCACATCCTTTCTAGTAATGTGCTCAGGTGATTGTGGATCACATCCCACCTCCTGCACACCCACTTTCTGCCATATATGGCAGAAAATATCCTGCATATAAACAAGCCAGCAGATCTATGGTAATTCAAAACTAACAATGGCAACCGTGAGGTCTAGAAAAAGCTGTAACTGAAATGGAGGCGCTTGTGATAGATGTAGAGACACTGCTATATGTTTTATTGCATTCCAGTGGCACAGTGTTGTCGGTTCTGATGGTTCCAAATAAGAGGTGGCTATCTGCAGTTCTCTGTGGAACTTCTGTTGTTGCTGTCTCGTCTCATGCTGTGCTGTCTGTGCTTTCTCAGTGACCCTACATACTTAATCAAGCACTGAATTAGGAAGAAGCAGAGGTGGGACCAATTCATTGTTTTGCAAGTCTCAAGTAAGTCTCAAGTCTTTATCCTCAATTTCAAGTCAAGTATCAAATAAAATGCAGGCAGGTTTGCGTGAAGTCTCAAACAGGCACGTTTCAAGTAAAGTCCCAAGTCTGAAACTTCAAATTTGAAGTAATTTCATGTTGATTTTTTAGAACATTGCAGTTATACTGTATGTTCAATGTAAATCATAGACCATGTGTTCTTTTTGAAATTTGTATTCATTTCAACACTTGATGAAACAAGTGCAACTGAACGTAGAAACTGTACAAAATGTAGTTCCAATCTTAAATTTCCACAGTTTTAATCAAACTTGGCTAATAAGAATAGTAAACCTTTAAAGCTGCTATAGCAAATCTTCAAACAAGCTCGCTTTTAAACACAAACACGGTCACGAAACACTCACCCTTCCCCTCGGTTATCTTCCCTGAGCTTCTGCCAGAACCAGAAACCTGTGATGCCAGAGGAAACGAGATAGCACTAAACACCAGGCTCCGTTTTCTAGGTCCAAACGTCTTTTGTTGTCTGACTTCAAATGGTGTTTTTATTTTTGGGACAGTTTGTCCTAAAGTTGAAGTGGTAGCAGCCGGCTGTTTCTCCTTCTCTAATATTATTGAATGGAGAACCTTACACACCAGTGGTGTTCTGCGTAATGTATGGAGTACCCAGGGAAGTGCAGAAGTACGGTGGTTCGGTGAAACAAACAACCGAATGGTCCAATAGTTGGTTTCAGTCTGAGCCATGTTATTGGCGGAGGATTTTAGACAAATGCGAGAGAACCACTTCATTAATTAATTTAGTTAATCTCCACAAAATATTCATAGTAGTGATGGTGAACTCGATGATCTTTACTGAACTGAGTTTGAGTCACTCACCAAAATTTCCAAGAGTGCAAAAAAAATCTACATTTTCACTAGAACTTTATTTGCTTCCCTTTCCATGTAAATCCTACCGCTAACAAGTGATTGTAAAAGAAAACTATCCATTTTATACACTTTTTCAAAAATAGTGATGGAACTGAGTTAATAGATTTTTTCTTTAGTCTGCTCATTATCTTTGCAATACAAATTGTAGACTGAATATTGTTAAATGGCATCAGTCAGACTATCGGAGTTCAGCTCAGGTCAGGGGTAGGGAACCCTGGTCGAGTGTTAAAAAGGAGTGATTCTTAATCAACTATCTAGGTGTCATTTTGGACAGAATAACTAGAAAAGCTAACTCTGAACTCCCACAGTGGCTATAACACCTGCAGAGTTAATCCACAGACTCCACCCCTTTATTCTAAAAGTTGGACTGGTAGCAACCGATTGGCTGCAGAGAGCTGCAGTGGGCGAGGTGCATTGTGGGAGTCATGTTTTTCGTTAGTTTGTTCTATCAAACCAATCAGCATCCTCCTCCTGATCTGAGCAGACTCCCCCGTTTGCGATCGCAACCATATGCGCCCAAAGGCTCTCCTATTCCTTGTCGTTGGGGATCCAGCGTGCATGCTCCAGTTAGCCCGTTTTAAGTCAATGGTAAAGATTGCTGCGACCGCGAGAGGACACGTGACAGGAAGTACGTCAACGTTTCGGCCGTGTTAAAAGTATGAACATTATTAAACTACAATTAAATGTAGATTACACACAGCACTTACAGCCCATATGGTGTCTAGATCGTTTAGTTTAAATGTTATGTTTATTTAAATACATTTTGTGATTCCTCTCTTCTTCCTCTTCCTGTGAGACTGGTGGGGTGGCGCCCTAGCACCCCCTATGGACGAGCTATGAAACAGCCTACAGGAAGGAGGTGTACAGTCTGGTGACTTGGTGTGAGGCTAACAACCTCACTCTCAACACAGCCAAGACTAAGGAAATGATAGTGGACATGAGGAAGGAGAGGAGAACTCATCAGCCACTGCTTATCCGGGACCTTGAGGTGGAGATGGTGAGCAGTTTTAAGTACCTGGGGGTACATATTAGTGACCTCACCTGGTCATTTATTACCACACAGGTGATGAAAAAAGCTCATCAGAGGTTATACTTCTTGAGGAGGCTGGGGAAATTTGGCATGTCACCCAAAATCCTCAGCAACTTCTATAAATGTGTTATCGAGTCCATTCTGACCACCTGCATCACCGTGTGGTTTAGAAGCTCCAGTCTGAATGACCGCAAACGCCTGCAGAGAGTGGTAAAGACTGCATCCAAGATCACCAGGATACCACAACCCTCTCTGCAAAGCATCTATCATCAGAGAGTTCAGAGGAGAGCTGCCTTGATCATCAAAGATCCCACACACCCCCAGCACGCTCTGTT
The DNA here is from genome assembly GCA_006937985.1 of Aphyosemion australe. NCBI lineage: Eukaryota > Metazoa > Chordata > Actinopteri > Cyprinodontiformes > Nothobranchiidae > Aphyosemion > Aphyosemion australe. The sequence goes on from SSNS01000820.1 coordinate 55,636, forward strand.
CTCACTTCTACCCTCAGGCCGAAGGTACAGAAGTGTGAAATGTAAGACCTCAAGATTTAAAAACTCCTTCTTTCCCACAGCCATCAGAATGTTAATAATAATAATAATAATAATAATAATAATAATAATAATAATAATAATAATAATACATTTTATTTTTAAGCGCCTTTCAAGACTCTCAAGGTCGCTGAACATAAAACATGAACACAAGTACCAAAGTTTAAAATCAATATAAACAAATCAATTAAAGATAAGAACACTTAACATCAACAACAGAACAATGCATAAAAACAAATTAAGAGCAGGTTTAAAAACAATAAATAAATAAAACATAAAAAATAAGGGCCAATAAGACAACGCCAAAAAATTAAAAAAAAGGATCAAGTGGCGTATGCACGGCTGAATAAGTGAGTTTTAAGAAGCGATTTGAATGTTTGGATAGATGAAGCCGTACGACTACCCAGTGGAAGTTTATTCCAGAACCGCGGTGCAGATAAACTGAATGACCTGAATCCCATGGTGGATAGACGGGTGTGTGGAATGATGAGGAGGCTGTCAGAAGAGGAACGAAGAGTGCGAGACAGTGTATAAACGTGGAGGA
>SSNS01000820.1:56287-118327 GCA_006937985.1 Aphyosemion australe
CACACACATGCACGCACGCACACACACTCACACACACACGCACGCATGCACGCACGCACACATGCACATGTACACGCTGAAGATCAGTCTAAGAATCTCCAAAGAATCTAGCATTTAGGCTTTATAGGAAGCAAGGACTTGGAGTAGAAGTGCTCCAGGGGCATGTGGCTAATACAAGGTGAAGAGTTGATTGTAACTGTTTAATTCATAATTAGAGTGAAGCTAGTTTTTTCTACACCCATTTAGATGCAAGACATAAAAAATTCAGTTTATGTTCTGTTTGGGAAATTTTGTTAAGTAAAAAGGTAAATGTGACTCACTGGGCTTCTAGCTTAAAGTTTGCTTCCCAGATTTAAGCACAATAAGGTATTTTTCCTATTGCAGTTTTTTACAGACGCTAGGACACATTTCTCAATACTTAGGTCACGTTTGCAAAACTCTTCATACAGTGATCACAACAGAAGTCTATGTGGGCTAAACTGAGGATCAATTATCATTGTTTTGGCACAAAATGCATTCAATGACTACATCTCTCAAATGTCATGAATTATTTTCTCACTCAGACACAACAACTGCCAAAACTCTGTACAAACAGGCCATTTTGCACGTGCTTACATACTGTTTACAAAACTGTTAAACTTATGTTCAAAACAATAACATGATGAAAACTGAATAAGACATCAAAATTCAACAGCAACATTTTATTGTAACATATTTTAAATCTAAAATTGCAGTTTACAGTTTTTTTCGATTGCTAAAACGCGTTTGTCAAAACTGTACGTTTCTTTCAAAACTGCAAACACAAAACCCCAAACATCACACACAAATTGCTAAACCCTGGCATCCCTTTGCAAAACAACTCTGCCGTCAAATCTTGTAACATGTTAACAAAATGGAACACGTGTTTTCATTTGGTAAACACAGCCATATTTTCACATGACACACACATACCATTCATTGAATATACACAAGTAGCATTTGGCAGAACACTACCAAGCATGGATAGAACACTGAAGAGCAAAACTGAAAACACAATTAGAGAAATGGAAAACACTGAATCTATTACAATGCCCACTTCTCTCATAGACAAACATTACACACACACAAATTTAGAGACAAAACATTTTATTTTTAAACACCCCCCCCCCCTCCCCCCTCCCATTCAAGCATATTCATGGGGCATCATGCCTCCGGTCTCTGTCTGGCCAGAGGGCGTCGTCAACATCACAGGCGATGTCCTCCTCCTCTTTCTCCTCCTCTTCCTCTTCCCAGTCCTCCTCCTCCTCTTCCTCCTCCTCTTTCTCCTCCTCCTCTTCCTCTTCCCCGTCCTCCTCCTCCTTCTCTTTCTCCTCCTCCCCTACCCCGTCCTCCTCCTCCTACTCCCATTCGTACCCCTCTCCTTCTCTGTTGTTTGTTGTCTCTGTTCTCCATTGCTCATCAAACACAACAGAGCATCAAGCCTCCTTTTATGCTGCAGTCCCTGATCGCAAATTGCTCGCCAGACCCGAAAGTTTAGAGATTTGAATATTTGTGTGTTGTTGATTGAAGCTTTGAGGATTTATGTGAGAAGTGTGTGTAAACCTGATAATTGTGTCCTGTGTTTTGACAGCAAGGTAATATGAAATTGACATCAGAGTGTAAAGGAGGAAAATCAGAGTTCTAATATGATATGGATATCTTGAGTAGTGATAAATTGAGTCAAGCGATTGGGAACAGAAGTAGAGGTTGTGAAAATTGTGCCTCAATTTTGCTTTTTGAGTTTTAGCAATCGAAAAAAACTGTAACAGAAGAATTTTAAACTCAATACGAAAGTAGATTGGAAGCCAATGCAGCTGCTTGAGAACCGGTGTGATATGGTGTGACGACGGTGTTCTAGAGATGATACGGGCTGCTGAATTCTGTACCAATTGTAATTTGTGGAGTAGTTTTTGTGGCAAGCCGGAGAGTAGTGCGTTACAGTAGTCGAGGCGGGAAGTGACCAGAGCATTAACTAGAATCGCAGTGTCAGTGTTTGTAAGGGAGGGACGGAGACGATTAATATTACGTAAATGAAAAAAGGCCGAACGGGTGATGCTATTTATATGAGCGGTGAAGGAGAGGTTGCTATCCAGAATGACACCCAAACTCTTAACCTGTGCGAGGGGAGAACAGTGCAGTTATCAACTGAAAGAGAAAATTTGGGGGATTTACAGATTGTGGGTTTTGAACCAATGAGGAGGAATTCCGTTTTATTTCCATTGAGTTGGAGGAGGTTGTGAGAAAACCACATTTTTGTGTCATGTAGACAGTTTAGCAAGGAGGAGGAAGGAGAAGATGTGGTTGGTTTAGAGGAGAGATACAGTTGGGTGTCGTCTGCATAACAATGGAAATTTAAATTATATTTTCTGAAGATATTGCCCAGGGGCAGGATGTAGATAATGAAAAGAAGGGGACCCAGGACAGAGCCTTGGGGCACACCACTTGTAACCAAGGCGGGATGGGATTGAAAAGACTTGAGTTGAACGGAATGAGAATGATCAGACAGGTACGAAGAGAACCAAGTTAATGCAGTGTTGCAGACAGCAATAGAAGCTAGACGTTTTAAAAGAATTGGATGAGAAATTGTATCAATTGCTGCTGTTAGGTCGAGGAGAATGAGTATACTGAGTAAGCCGGAGTCTGACGCCATTAGGAGATCGTTTGTAATTTTAACCATGGCAGTTTCTGTGCTGTGGTTGGGGCAAAAGCCAGATTGAAAGAGTTCATACAGATGATTGTCACTGAGATGATTGTGAAGTTGAGAGGCTACCACTTTTGACAGGAATGGAAGGTTGGAAATTGGTCTGAAGTTATTTAGATCAGTTGTAGCCAAACCAGGTTTCTTGAGAATTGGAGTAATTATCGCTGTTTTGAATAATGATGGGACAGATCCTGTGATAAGAGAGGAGTGTGTGATATAATTGATGAGAGGTAGCAGAGAGGGCAAGCAAAGTTTGACCAAGTTCGTAGGTAGAGGGTCCAAATTACAGGTGGAGCACTTTGATTTCCAAATAATAGATGTTATCTCACTAATGGATGGCAGACTGAAACTAGAAAGATTGGAAGAAAAAGTAGGGGAAATGCAGAGCAGTGTAAACAGCTAGATGCATTACAGGCAGACAATGTAAGATGAATATTTTCAACTTTAGAAGAAAAGAAATCCATAAATTGATTACAGAGAGTTAAACAGCTAAGTCCCCCCCCCCCTTGTGTCTAGGGTCATCTTATTGTTTGAGTTTATTGGTGTGCTGAGCTCAGAACTCCTTGTGGACGCCTTGCTGGCACTTGTTTGGGACTAGGAACTGTCAAGTCTATTGTGAGAGGCCACTGTTTTACTGTTGGATGTTGCACAGATGTGTGCAATGACTTGTTTTGCTGGATAAATGTTTCTGAAAGCTTATATTGTATTTTATTATTATGAAGATTTGCACGCTTATTTATTTTTCTTGTGCTATTTTAAAATTTGAAACTTTTATATGTGGCATCTAGGGTGGGTGGCAAAGTAAGAATTTCATTGTATGGGGAAACATGATTCTATACTGTGCAGATGACAATAAAGGCTTTTGAACTTTGAACTTCCTCCAGCACGGTCCGGAGAAGGACTTTGAGGAGTCATTTCTTCTGAATATGGCAGCGACAGACACAGCAGCAAGCGGTAAGCGTCATATAACTATATAATGTCGGCAAACTTTACTTTAGAATTGTATTTATGGGCTACTGGCCATTGTTTTGCTAGCATTAGCATTGGGCCTGCTTGTTACATGCTTGTTATTTATCAACTAGATTAATGTGGATTTGGCTGATCTTTGTGGAAAAAAACGTGATCTGCAAATTCTCATGAACGCCTTTTATCATACCAGATATCTGCTCATACTTTGTAGCCCAGCAGAGACTCTCTGTCTTACTTTTTGAGAGTGATGTAAACTTAGCATGCTGCAAATATCCTGCAAAAAAACTGCGCGAAATAAGGTCATTAAAATGCGTCAACACAGTGGATTTAATATGAGTTTTAAAGAACAATCTCTGGGTGAAGTGAGGTGAGGTTTCATGGCTCACTGCAGAAATAAAAACTAACTCGGATCAAGTCAGACACAGCTAAACTAACACTCTGTATGAGCGTGACTGACAGAAAGCTGCTAAAATAACCTGTAAAATAATTATAACAAAAGTAAAAATGCACCTTTGCTTCCACATCCAGGAGGCTGGAGCATCTTTCACTGACAGGATATCAGACTAAAGCCCAGATGTGCTCAGTTGGGACACAGCTGTTCATAAAGTCTGATGTCTGATGTTTAGGTAAGTGAAATTTTGGCACTGCAAGGCTTTGAAATGTCAGTACAATATAATATTTTAGCAAGCAAACCTATCCATCTAGCTAATTTAACTTGTTTTCCCCTCAACGGAACACAGGCAACTACAGAATGCTCAGATGTTGGACCAGCACTTCTTTTTCTTCCCATGTCCTGTTTGGCTGTATAGCAAACAGAATTGATGTCTGAGTGCCGAAAACAAGCCTTACAGTTTTATTCTCACAGGTGGATCGTTATAGATTCAGCAAAAGAATCTACTTCTAGACCTGCAGAAAGAGAAAAAGAGAAAAAAAGGGACAAAAAAAAATCCAACAGAACCAAAACATCACTGCACCAACAACATGAGGATGTATAACAGCAGCAATTTTTGCTGAAAAGCACACAGTAATAAATCCTAGTGCATATAGTGCCAACCACAGCCTTAGGTTATGTGTTAAAAACACCCAAGCCCATACTTGTGAGAGCACCATGTGAGCACCTGTGTTGTGTACATGCGTTTGTGTATGTAAGGTTTCTCTAGAGGAATGTCCAATAGTGAGTGTGAGAGGCCACAGACCTGCCCCCAAAGACCCAAGGGGGATGGAGGAGATCCAAGCCCTGAGATCCAGAGGTCTCGCCAGAGCGTGGGGACCCCAGAGAGACCGCCACCGGAGCAGCCCCAACCCCTCTCCCGATGGCGCAGAGGCTCTCCCGGGGGGGCCAACCAGCAGCCGTGCCAGAGGCCCAGGAGATGACGACGGCAAGCCCCCAGCCCAGCCTGAAGCCACCCACCCGAAGGTAGACTGAGCTTGGAACTCAGCAGCCCGCGATCCAAGGGCGCCCAACCCCACCAGAGATCTGCCAGAGCCCAGGGTCCGGGCCCCTCCAAGCAGCCACCAGGACCTAGCTGACAGCTGCAAAAAAAACCACCAATACTTCAGCCCCACATACAAGAGCTGCAAATACGCAGGCAGACCGAGGTATCACCCACCAGCAGGAATTGAACCAGGAACCAGCACTTCTAATTGCACACCAGGTATAGAGGAAGAAGTCTGAAGCAGACCCAAGTGAGTGATGACACTTTAGCCCTACACCTCAGACCTCTAAGAAGCCACCATCAATATCATTAAGAACATCACACCCCCTGAATCACTCCATCTGATGGCAGCAGAGTGATTTATTTTATATTTTACTGGTTTAGTCGCTGTTTGGAAAGATAACATTCTGTTGAAATGATTGAATTATATTCTTTTCTGTAAACAACCACCTGATCTGAGCAGCATGTGTACATAATGTCTGTCCCCAAGCTAAGTCTATAAAAACAGCTGCAACATTTAATAACTGCTATTCTTTAATATGCTTATTTTGATTCCAATCATTGGAATAATTGTAGTGGCAGTATTTTATTAACATTTTTTATAAATTGTTAAATCACTGCAGCAAAGTAAATAATGAACCAAAACAACAACAAAAATGTCACTATAAACATTAGTAGAACAGAACCGACTTTCCAAAAGCTGCTTGTAAACAAAATATGTCACTAAAGTTATTGTTTATCATTTCAGCATACGTCGATGACATCATGGAACTGGTCTTTGGAAAAGTTTTCCCTGAACCATCTCCGTTTCTAGATGAGGTAGAGAAGATCAACACCCCACCAACCCTCTCGTCTCAGTATTCAGACAACAGAGGTCTCTGCCTATGTCTCCTGCTTTAATCCAGGACCGGTTTAAGGCCCTCATCATCAGGAAACTCCTGCCATATTCTGAGGACAACACAGGGTGACAGGAACTCTGAGACCTACATACCACCATCACCAGGACACAAATCACCTGTGTGCACAACGCCTGTAACAACTAAAACCAAAAGGGGAGACATTAAGTGTCCAAAGCCTATTATTCAAATATTTTTGTTCATTCTTTCTATTTATTATATTTATTTGTTTGCTGTGACATTACTGTTTTGTAAATTAATATAAACAAATAATAAAAACATTCACTGATTGTACAATTCTTCTTAGTTGTACTGGTCCAAACTGGGCCTTGTAAACATTTATTCTGTAGTTGAACACAGGACAGCCTCAAATCCAAGATGATCCAGCATGCATTTCATTTGGCTTCATGTTTCCTCCATTCTGGCTTTAACCTCATGGTATTTATTTAGAATGCAGGTAAGATTTAACTAGATTTGTTTGTTAGCAAAGCAGGCCAATCTTGGGGATTTGTCTACAATATTGATTTCAACCTCTGGGCATGTTAGAGCAGTTAGTTGAAGTGGTCACACACATGTTCAACCTGAGTCTTCAACTGGAGCAGGTCCCCATCCTGTGGAAGACCTCCTGTGTGGTTCCAGTCCCCAAAACATCACATCCCAGGGAACCAGACCACTACAGACCTGTCGCCTTGACCTCCCACCTGATGAAGACTATGGAGAGACTCATCCTCACCCATCTACGTTCAGTGGTGACCCCAGAAATAGACCCACTTCAATTTGCATACAAACCAAACATGGGGGTGGAAGACGCTCTCATCTACCTGCAGCACCGGGCTCTGAATCACCTCGAGATGCAAAAAAGCACTGTGAGGATCATGTTCTTCGACTTCTCCAGTGCCTTCAACACCATCCAGCCGTGCCTACTGCAGCAGAAGATGAGGGGTGCAGGAGTGGACGAACATCTGACCTCATGGATCATCAACTACCTCACCAACAGGCCACCATACGTGAGGCTGCACAACTGTATGTCTGAGGTGGTTGTGTGCAGTACTGGAGCTCCACAGGGTACAGTGCTCTCACCCTTTCTCTTCACCTTCTACACCTCAGACTCCACCTACAACACCAGCAGCTGTCACCTCCAGAAGTTCTCTGATGACTCGGCCATCGTCGGCTGTGTGTCTGAGGGGGACGACCAGGAGTACAGGTCAGTCATCATGGACTTTGTGGACTGGTGTGAGCGTAACCACCTTCGCTTGAACACCAGTAAAACAAAGGAAATGGTGATTGACCTCCAGAGAAACACTCCTCCTCACTCACCAGTAAACATCCAGGGAGCAGACATTGAGGTGGTGGACACCTTTAAGTACCTGGGTGTTCACCTCAACAGTAAACTGAACTGGTCCCACAACACAGATGCTCTGTATAAGAAGGGCCAAAGCCGCCTCCATCTCATGAGGAGGCTGAGGTTCTTCGGAGTTAATTCCCAGCTGCTAAAATCATTTTATCACTCTGTTGTTGGCTCTGTTATTCATTCAGCTGTGGTCTGCTGGGGTGTAGGCAGCTCTGACCGAGACAGGAAGAGACTGAACAAGCTAGCTACCAAAGCTAGCTTGGTTCTGGGCTGCCCACTGGATTCTGTTGAGGAGACGTGTGAAAGGAGGATGCTGGGGAAGATGACCTCCATCTTAAGAAACCCCTCCCACCCACTGCACTCCACTGTGGAGATCATGGACAGCTCCTCCAGAGGTAGACTGAGACATCCCAGATGTAAAACTGAGCGCTATCGCAGATCTTTCATCCCCTCTGCTGTAAGAGTGTAGAACTCCTCAGTTTAAGCTGTACTGGTATCATCCTGCATGCTGCTTAGTGTTGCAACCCAAGTTTTTTTCTAATTTTTCATTTGTGTTTTTTTTTTGTGATCGAAGGTTACAATACTAGATTACTGCCCATGTGTATATACATGTATCCTTGTTTTTTTATTTTTCTTCTAATTATTCTCTGAGTGATGGTGCTGCTGTTACAATTGAGTTCCCCCACTGTGGGATCAATAAGGTCTATTCTGTGCTATTAACAAGCTGTCTGATAGATGTAGGAGACTATTTTCATGTTCAGCCTGCATGAAAAACTCGGAGTCAAGTAGTCTTTATTCCAGACTCTTAGTCCAATTCACAGAAGTAGAAAGACATTGTACAGGTAAGATAAAACAAAATGAGCACAAGGTGAGACGCTAAAGCATAAGAACAAAAATGAGACAATAATAACAGTAGTGTGAAAATAAAGTATGAAGTATTGCAACTTCCTGTAATCTAAAACAGAAAAAGACTGTCGTACCAGTGTTTCCACATCTTTGACTGGTAACGTGTTGCACTGACACAGGTATTGGTTAGATTTAAAACAATCACATTTTTAGAATTGTTCAGCCTACCAATACATTCATAAATAAAACAGCTTGTAGGGTGCTCACCCTCACATTTACAAAAGTCTCACTTCCACTCGTCCATCTAGGCTTCCTCAGTATCAAACACAGAGACTTATAGTTAGTCCATAGGTGGGTCGTGTACAGCGGTGTACAAAAAGCCGTAAACAAGGTTATGTTTACTTTATCAGAACAAGATCCAAACTTACAAGCGAGTGTATTACCCTGAGTATATAACATACGGCACATGTCATCATCATCTCGCATGTCCTCTGTGATAATATGACCAAGATATTTTACTTTCTTGGTGACACTGACCACAGTGTTTGACTGATAAAAATCTGTAGACTTCATTTGCTTGTCCTTGGCCCGGCAAGTCAAAACCGCACTTTGAGCTGCATTATACACAATGTTGTGTTCTACTCCATAGTCAGAGCAGATATCTAATAACTGCTGTAGACCAGCGGTGCTCGGACTTAAAACTACTAAGTCATCTGCAGACATCAGATGATTTATGACAACACCACCAGCTGCACAACCAGTCCTACAGGCTTTTAACCTCACTGAGGTCATCCATTTACAGGTTAAAAAGAAGAGGGGATAGAAGGCCTCCTTGTCTGACTCCATTACTGACCTTAAATGGCTCTGAGATAATGTTAGCCCATTTTATCTGTAACATTTGCTGACCATACCAGACCAGGATGCACACAATGTATCTTGGAACACCTCTTTGCAGCAGCTTTATGAATAGTTTCCAATGGTTAACTCTATCAAATGACTTGGATGCATCTATGAAGCACATAGAGACTGAGGAATTCTGGTTTCTGTATTTGGTAATGATCTAATTTACAGCATATATACACACGTCTGTACCAAACTCAGACAAACTGATTATCTGTGATTTTTAAGGTGTCGTTAATTCTGTCCAGCAGATTTCTTTCCAAGACTTCTGACAGTATGCTAGCCAGAGCAATGGGCCTATAGTTGCCCATGCTACCAACTCTCCCATGCTTGTCTTTCATCACTGGGACCAATGAAACAGTTAACATTGACATTAACAGTAACATTAACAAGAAAAGCTGAAAGGCATATAGCAAGGAGTGGTGCTAATCTATCACTTGCATACTTAAGCAGATATGTCATCCAACCCAGTGGCTTTATTATTAGGCAGTTTAGTAATGATTTCATCTATACTTACAGTTTTACCCATTATGTAAGGTTAACTTGATACACAATTAAACAAGTCATAATAATGGTTTCTCCACAAAGAATCTCCGTACATAGGCTCCCTCGGCTAGATCTCTGGGTTGTCCACGGCATTCAGCAGATACTTTGAATGAATAGAATCTACTGTTTTCAGTGACTGTTTTTGGCACATAACCTCACGGCCACGTTTGCCCTTCAGGTAGATGCACAACATTTCTTCATGCAGACCAGGTGAGAATCTATCTGGTGCGTACGATGGGTCAGTATACCACTAGATTAAATGAACAATTGTCTTTTTTAGTACCTAGTTTTAAGAAAGAAGTGGGAAGACTGGCTTTTAGTGTCAAAGCCCCACTGGACTGGAATAATCTTCCAGTCAATATACGGTCTATTACTTCTTTTTGATTATTTAAGAACACTATTTATTTACATGTCTTACCCTCTTGTAACTGTTTTTATTTTATTACTGGTTAGTTTGAAGGAATCTGAGTTTGGTTACGTTACTGTGGTTTGATGTTTGCATAGTTAGAGGTAAAATTTCATTTGTTTGTTTGTTCATTTCTTTATTCATTTTTCATTTGATCTATTTTTATTTAATATTATTATTTTTTAACTACCCGTTGTCCTACTGTCATGTTTTCATGTTGTTTTGATCGAGAACCCTCTTGAAAACGAGATGTTCCATCTCAAAAGGCTTTATCCTCGGAAAATATAAGTAAAATAACACACAACAATATGTGAGTCATGGGTGTTTTGTGCATGTGGATAAAGTTACAGATGTTTGAGTTCAGCCCATGAAAAATGGGAGCAAAAACAAAAGTGTTGCGTTTATTTTTTTGTTCAGTGTAGATTTGTGTTACCTGTTGCCTTTTGCCTGCCTGTTTTGACGACAGTACTTCACCCCTGGATCAGCCCCCTGCTGTTTTCACAAGGAGCACTTGTTTCTTCACTGCCGCCTTCCTCGCTCCTCGCAGGGGTCTCCTCCCTCTCTCTCACTCCGATTCCCATCTCAGTTGCCACCAGAACAGTCTCTGGAGGTTGGGACTCATGGAGAGGTGCAGGAGGCTGCATGCAGCCCTTCTGACCCACTGGAGGATGAGGTGTCAGTAGGAGCTGCACAGTACTGTTGAGGCGTTGGAAGTGGTGGCGGAGCGTGGGCCGGCTCTCCCAGTGTCGTGGAGCTGACATAGCACCAGCCTGGAACCACCAAAGTGGGACCAGGCTGGTGATGGACATGATTCATGGTGGACAATAAGAATGAATCTTCTGCTGCAGAGGAACGATGTCCAACTGACCACCCAGAGAATGAATGGGTGCGTCAGCCCGAGACCTCTCATACTCCTCTGGGTCCCGCCGACTACTCCCAGTGTGAGCAACTCACCGCTGGGTCCTTGATGACTGGTCCATTCTGTCATGATGTTATTTTTTGGGTTCGCTCCTCATTCAATGGCTGACTAACCTTTATAAACAGCAGGTCATCAAGCTCTGCAGAAGCCTGTTTTAGCTTTTTTCATTTCTTGTAAACCATAAAGTCTTTTATTCTTCTTTTTTACTTTTTAATTTTGGACATGCATACTTGCAAAGTATATTTCTATTCACTCTGACTCATTGGTTTCTGATGTCTGAAACTTTAAACAAGACATCAATGACATAAAATCCAAAGCTTCCTTGTAAAAACTGGGTAAACTTGGGAATTAGTGTTACACTGACTTGCATGAAATTCTGCACTCAGACCAGCTGTATTTTTAATTTCTCCAATCAAAAGAAAATTCAGTAGTATCATAATCTTTCAAATCAGTTGTGGAAAATCCCTTTAGGCTCCATTCCTTAGAAACCAACGCTACATACAGTATATATGTATATTCAAAAAAATTACACTAACAGCAATAACCACAATTCTGTACAAATCTTGAAAAAAAGAGCTTTAATTTGTTGACTTTTTAGCAGGTTACATAGTAAACGTTCTGGTTATGTCTGTGAAATTTGATTAAATTATCCACTCAACGTGCATTTCACTATTTTTTCACAAATTAAGAGATTTGATCTTGTAGCTTAACGATGCAACAGAGACTAAGTTCATTCATATTCCTTCAGATCAGAACACCTGATTTAACCATTAGTCCTGAATTACATCCTTATATTCATGAGTCCACATGTAGCACCTGAACAGTCTGCTCATGACGAAAACCATCAAGATATCTGTTGTCCTTTTTTGTTTATTATACTTTTACTAGTGATAAATGTGAAAGGGAACAATGAACTACATTATTAAGTCGGCAGACTTCAAGTAGCGAGTTATTTTAGTTTACATCCCTGCGAGGTTCTCCTGTAAGACTCAAAAACATCTGAATGCCCATGGTAAAAACTCAAAATGATAAATCAGCAAAAACATAAAACATAACTTAATATTGTAAATACAATAAAATGTTATTTAGCAACATTTCTGAATCTACCCCTCTTCAATATAATATAAAACATTATTTTAATGCCAACTACAAAACAAACGGACATAAATGTGGGTTTGAGTTGATTAAAGTCCCATTAGTCGTCACACACACTGATGTGTGGTGAAATGTGTTCTCCGCATTGGACCCATCCCCTGGGAGAGCCGTGAGCTGCAGACGCGGTCACGCTCGGGAACTATTTGGTGGTTTGATTTGTAGCATCTTTGAGTGAACTACTGAAACTCGTATCTAGTGACATACAGAATCAGCTGGAGGCTCCTGAATCGATCCTGATGGCATTTATTGTGAAAAACCATTCTCAGGTCTAAAATAAAAGACATCTCATAGTATCTGATGGGCTACATTTTAGTCTAAGATCATTTTGAACCATGTTTTTGATTGTAGAATTTCAGGTCAGCTGTTTAAATAGGACTGCCTTCTGCTGGCGTTTAGGGTTAGGAGGAGAAAAAGGAGTAGTCAAAAATAAAAACACACTGAGGCACATGACACACTTGGCCAAATGTAAGAGAATGTGATTTACAAGAACCTTAGTTGAAGAATAATCCCAGTGTCAGTTATAGCTTATTTACCACTGTTTCTGTTTAAACATTAACCAGTGCCTCTGCTGGTTTTAAATATCTACAGAGGAATAATGAAAGAAGCAGAATCAGCCTAAATGATTGCCAGAAAAACATCATAAACAAAATGGCATTATCCTTAAAATGAGAAGGCATTTGCCTTTTAACAATAAAGTGCTACTTGTGAGGAGTCAATATATTAAGATCCCCTTTTTACATGATTTCTCCAAAAAATTAAACATTTGATTCTAATTGTCAAAGTTACCAAACTTCCTTTGTTCCACTTTCTGTCGCCTCTAAAATCCAGATTTGACTGAAGGAATAGAGAACCTGATAGGGCTTTCACATCTGGGTCAGCATGGCCCAGCCCTGGTAGGTATAGTGTGTTCACATCTGGGTAATTTGTGCGTTTTCCATCCTCTACTAACCTTTTTTTTCCACATCTGCTCTCCGGCGATCCGGTTGGAGCAGAGATGACCCAACACATCCATTACTGATTGATTGGTCAGCTGAAGTTCACGCCTATCTATAGAGGGAGCCTCTGATTGGCGGGTAGAATCAGCCAGCGGCGGCTTCCTGCATATGTGATTATCAGTCTGGATGCAGTGGAGTAAACATCTACTCTGACTGCTGCTCAGACCTTCAGGCTGCTGTGAGGAGCACACAGCAGTTTCAGTGAGAGCGTAGGAAGCTGTGTGCTTCATGTCAGTCTTTAAAAGCAACACTGCTCATGGCCACCTTTGTTTACTAACATAAGGAAAACACCACAGACTTCTCCGTGTGTCTTTTGCCCCGCCCACATCGGAGACATCCACGCCGGGGTGGGCTGACGCTACCTAGACTGGACCAGGCCAGGCCAGATGTGAAAACACCATAAGGCTCCCCTTCTGGTTGGCTCATGGGTCCCTGAACCAGGCTGTAAAAACTATTTTCTAATCCGCTTTGCCTTACGCCCTGAATCACACATATGTTGTACTTCAATTTAAATGCTAAATAACTGTGTTTCGGCTGTCACATAATTTGAGATTTGTTTGTAAAAATCCGTAATTAAAATGACCACAAATCAGACGTTACAGCAGAGTCAGCGTCATAGGGCCAGGTTCATAGTGATTTTCTCCACATTTAATGCTCCTTCTCTGGAAGAAGGATGTGAAGCTCACTAAACTCACAACCTTACTTCTCCTCTTCTTCGTGTCTGGTTCGATGATGTCAATTTGGTGAGACACATTTGTAGTTCTACACGTCTTTTCACACAAAACTTTAAAAAAACTTTTGTCGCCTGTCGAAAATAAGCCATCAAAATATGTTTTTTAAATTCATGGACATCATATGTGGAACCCATGGTACATATCAAACGAGATTAGAAAATAGCTTTTATCCTCTCATAGACTCCCATTCATTTTTTGTACAGTAGGGGATCCATGGTCTGGAAGTAGATGGGTGACTTAGACTCCCAAGAAAAGAGTAGGTGTGCAGTAAAAGGTGAGATTTAAGATACTCAGAAGAAGCAGACAGAGACCCTAACATGCTGGAACCATGTCACACAGCAGAAATGGAAATGGAACCTTTTTCATTTTTATAGTTTTACAATTACGGAGTAATTGAGAAACACTGCAGTAGTGCATGTTGGAAACTGGAGCACGATCTCGTTGACAGCGCCCTCTTGTGGACACTATTGGTCAGCACGCTAGGGTCGTGTAATGATTGGTTCTGCTGTAGATGCCAGGGGAGGGACTTAGGGGCAAATATAAATGATGAAAGATTACCTACATTATTACAGAACAGGGTCAGATAGTCAAATCTCAGCATTTCTGAAGTTACTTAAAAAATTAACTATGTACTCCATCTTTAAGTAGACTATTAGGAACAATTCTGCAAAAGGTTTTATAAATGAGGCCCCTGGTCATTTTATTAAGTCCTGATTTGGAAAACCAACACTTGAATAATGGTGGACCTTCCTTCCCTCCATGACTATTAATGATTTGTGTCAAACTATCAGATCAATCACCAACACAAGCTAAATCTCAGTAATACTACATCTGAGTCCTCCCTCTCCCAAACCTAATCTTACCTAATGTGTCAGGGATGGTTTCTACATCTGTACCCTACTATAGTAGATCTGGTAGGTGGCTGTAGACTGAGTCTAACAGTATCTGACTGGCTTCCTGACTTTTGACTCCAGCTATCTCAAAAAGTTGGTCCAGCCGGTCTTCAGCTGCTGGGATATCCTCGAGAATGTGCAGCTCTTCTGGGTTCAGGATGTGCAGCATGTCATCAAAAATGGGCTGCAGGTCACATGCATCCAGACGAACCTGCCGGAGAACTGTGTCCTTTTTCTCTAGAGATACAAATGTAGAGACAAAGAAGATTGTTAGAGACCTTCTGCATGCATCCTCACGTGCAACCACTCTGGACCTTATGGCACACTAAGTACATGAACATGTTCTATCAAAGAGGCAGATGGATATTTTAAAATATTTTAGGAACATTCAGCAATGATCAAAATGTATTTCAGTAAGTCTGCATATGGTCAAGCTCTGAGCTAATGATCAGTTTATTGACTACCAACAATATTTGCTGATGATTCAGTAAGAAGCTGACTACTAGAAAACAGTTTGTCACAACCTTTTTATGTGTTAGCTATGTGCTTTTGCTGCCATCTAGTGGTAAAAAAACAAATGATCTAAAACATCTTTAATTGCATTATTTCCTGTTATTTCAGCTGTTAACTTTATTTTCTCTCTAAGTGTTTTTCTCCCCAGAAGAAGCTACACTGGCGTTCTGCTGAGCTGTGGTGGCCTCATGGAGGGGGCCATCGGCTGGCACACTGCTGCCAACCACTGAACATTCTCCCTCTCCTGATATTACATCTTACTTTCTTTAAAATAGAATGTGCTACTATTAGTTCACCTATTGAATTAATTATAGATTCACTCAGATAAAGACAATAAAGTTTCTCTTACTAAATAGAACTTCTACTAAGAAATCACAGTGTAGCCATAGAAACACTACTTGGTATATATGTTGTTTGTCTTTGTCTCAGACATGATTGCGTGTGTGTGTGTGTGTGTGTGTGTGTGTGTGTGTGTGTGTGTGTGTGTGTGTGTCTGCTCTGTCTTCTCAATCCCCAGTGAGTCGTAGCGGATGGCTGCTCATACTGAGCCAGGATCCTCTGGAGGTTTCTTCCTGTTAAAAGGGAGTTTTCCTCTCCACTGTCGCTACATGCTTGCTTAGTATGAGGACTGTTGAAAACACACTGACACTAGTCTCAAAAAAAAAGGAAACTTTATTGACAGAAAGATCGAGGCACTGGCTGCCGAAGTAGAAGAGATAAATCATAGTTACGGGTTGTCATTTACACTTTATGTTTGAGTAGTTATATGCATGTTATGTTTGAAGTTAGTATGGAAATGTTTGTTGTCTGAGAGTGCAGCCTCTTATGAGCTGTCATTCAGTTTGGTTACCTTGGCAACGCATGTACGTTTGGGGAGCAGAGGAGGTTCTGGGGGGTTCTTGTAGTTGTCAATAATTGAGTATGGACTAGAATCGGATTTGTGCGAATTGTCTGTGGCTCCACAAAGGGTCCCAAATCACGACATATCTCCAGAAGGATCTATTTCAGGAAGCAGATCAGTGCGCTCACGGAGAACCTGTTCCCTCCAGAGAGCTCGCTCTGCCAAATCCTCCAATAACACCAGATCAGCCATGCTGCCATGTCAGATTCCTGTCAGCCACAGGTGTCTCTTATAGGTTCTAACACCAGTTGTGCAACAAAGATGTTTTTCTACAGACATAATTACTTATTGGGTAAAAATATTTTCTGGATGAGGAACACATGTGGATGACTGAGACCATCAGTGTTGTGGTTCCCCCGTTCTACCACTAGGTGCTGTTCCTACGCTTGGTCAGAGCTGTTCTTATATTAACTCACTCGCTGCCATTGACGACTTTAGTCGTCTTTTGCATTTTTTATGGGGCGGGCATCGGAGCGAGCCCCTGCACCGTGAGAACAAACATCGCGTGTCTAAAGCGGATCTTCATCCGTGTATGTCACACGTCACGTGATCAGGAAGCGGAAAATCAATGGATTAGGAGTTTGTTTTGGGACGCTGCTGTGAAAAAAATGATGCGCCGAACTGGAAATGCTTCTGCAGCAGCGCTTGGGCACCAGATTGTGAACGAACAGATAACGCTAGAAATACAGCGATTCTTCCTGATGTAAGAAGTGAGTCTACTCTTCCTTTTGATAGTTTTGGCGTTTACATGAGCATAGAGCACAATGTTCTGAGTCTTCAAAAAACAGTAAAAACGCTCAAAAACGCTGGCAGTCAGGGGCTTTCTGACCAGAAAACGGCTGCAGTGAATGAGTTAAGGAACATTTCTATGTACAAGTACAAGATGGTAAATACCACACAATGCATAAAATTGTTCCAACGCACAGATCTGTTTGTAAGTACGGTTGATAAATGAGGGCCCAGGTGTCTGTGTGTCCTTATGTTTGTTCCCTGTGAGCATGACAATCAGCCCTGTTGGTCACACCCACAGTCAGAATCCCAGGTGTGGAGCTCCCCCTTTGCCATTGGACCGTATCCTGATTTATTTCTGTACCTTTTTGATTTAATGACTCTCCTGTTATTGCTGACATTTAGTTTACAATAATCTAATGTTGCCAATGTGAGGTTTTTCTGTTCAGCTTCCCATTTTTTGATCCTGTGAGTCTGACGCTGATGAGTCACACCAACATCTGGTGACTGGCCTAAAATACCAGGGTCATGTATTGTTTTATGTGTGTGAACAAAATAACCTAATGATTTTTAAAGAACAAGAACATTTGTTACATCAGACACCAGGTCCCTTTTTTCCAGTTTTATCAGCAAAACTTCACACAATATTTCATAAATAATGGCAAAATGAATCATTGAAATGGCACGTTTCCTTTTTTCAGGGCAATAATCATTTCTGAGTCAATATTCAGAATGACCACATGGGGGCAGCAAACGTACACATCTACTTTAATGAGCATTAATAAGAGTCAGGCTCTTTTATAAAAGAACAAAAAGAAAAAGTGAAACAAATGATATAAAACTACTAATAAAATCTACCCTGAAAAGATTCAATAAACAATATTTAAACTGAGGCAGTCTAGTTTAAAATTATCTGTCCAAACATGGATAAAATATCACCTTTTAAAAACTGCTAACTTTTCATTCAGGTTTTATTTACTTCTCTTCACTGATTCTTGTGGCTTTAAGCAAACCTTTTAGGTGAGAATGAAGCTGAGTCAGCAGGAGGACTCAGTTTAGCTAAACCAGATCACAGTCCAGTGGTGACTCATGTAGTAGGTCAGACTCACGCAATCTTCTCTCACTAATTATGCTTCAAAAGGCACCTGAAACAAGAACCCTGATTCGTCATTATGCGTGTGCAGCAGTACTGGCTCACTCCTTGCTACTACGGAGTCAGACTGCTGATGGTTCACAGGGTTTTCTGCCAGAGTGAGACTTGTAGTGAAAACAGGAGAGAACACATTTTAGAAATAACGTATTCTAACAGATAATTTGATTTAAAAGTTGTAAAAACAACAACAAATATCTACTAATTAACTAGAAACCTCCACTGTTCACCTTACCTTTGGTAATAAAGGAGCCATTCCTGCTGAGGGCAGATTCTTTACTGGATGTGGAGTCACAGCGAAGGAGAGGCTCCGATTCATCAAAAAAGCAGCCTTTGGTGCGGTCCACCAGCGACAGGGTCGTGCAAACGCCGCTGGCACGCCTGACGCTCCCACTGATGCCACTGTTGCTGCCGGTACTGATGGGAGACTCCAGCAGCTTATGGATGGGACTGAGGCTTTGGCTGACATTCACTGAGGTCATCAGCTGATTGATGTCGAACTGCAGACATATATATATACAGAGAGAGAGAGAGAAATAATCAAACAACCTTGATTACCACATATTCATCTTGACTAACGGCTAATACAGAAAGAGTCTGGAAAATTTGGTTTCTGAAAGAATCTAGAAGTGAAATGGACCTAAACAAGAATGTTTCTGAAGAGATGTTGAAGGGTGCAAATCCAGCTACAACTATTTCCTACCAGCGTCAAAATACCGACATTTTGCTATAGAGATAGTATAAATACAGAAAAAAACAATATAAAAAATGTTAAAGCTGCAACCTGTGGTCCATTAAGGTCACCATGGTAACAGGAGTGGCTCATTAAGGTCACCATGGTGACCACTCCTGTGTGTCTCTTCAGATACCAGGGGTCTCATTTATCAAACGTTGGTAGAAACGTTCCTATATTCCCTCCTACGGATGAAATTTAGAATGTGTGTACGAACAGTCAATGTCCTGATTTATGAAACATGCGGTGGCCTCTTGTACGCATGTTCCTTCGCAATCGTGTGATGATAAATCCCACCTGTGCGCATATAGGAGCTCGTGCCCGTGTATCGTCATTTACATACAGAAACGCCCTCAATTAACCATATTTGGTCACAGTACGTCCTCAGATCAGGAGGGGATTCCCTGGGTTCTTCCCGGAAAAAAAAGACAAACTTTATTGACAGCGAGATCGAAACACCGGACACTTGACAACGCGTGTATGATCGGGGAGCAGAGGAGGTTCTGGAGGTTGTTTTATTTGTAAAATAGAATCTGGACTGGAATCGGATCAGTGTGCTGCGCTCACGGAAGAGCCGTTCCCTCCGGAGTGCACTCTGCTCTGCTAAATCCTCCAATAATAATAATAAGAAACAATCTTTTATGTAGCGCATCTCAAGCAAAACCACGAGGCGCTTCACAAGGACAAAATAATTAAATTAAAACATAATAAATAAATAAATTTAAAATGATTTAAAACATAAAATCGGAAGAGTAAACATTGTGATTACAAAATAACACGAAATCAGTCGTTCTACAATGTCAGATTCCCGTGGGTCACAGGTGTTTTAGCACCAATAATGTGACTCAGCTGGTTTTCCACCAACATATTTATTTATTGGGTAGAATAATTAGTGGATGAGGAACACGCGTGGATCACTGAGACCTTCAGAATTGCTGTTCCCTTGTTCTACCACTAGATGCTGTTCCTACGCATGGTCACAGCTGTTCTTATATTTAGGAACGTTTTCACGCACAAGTACAAATTGGTAAATACCACACAATGCGCAAAATCGTTCCCACACACGAAATACGCACAGATCTGTACGTAAGTACGGTTGATAAATGAGGGCCCTGGACTTTAAAAGACCAAACAGAAACATTTACTCTGTTAGCAGCAGATGGGTTTTAATGTATGTAGGAAGTGTGACAGGCTGCCTATTCTTTACACACAGTCCTGCCATCAACACCACAGAACACACTATGACACATCTCGTAAAGCAAAATATTCTGTCCAAAAGCAGTGGTAAAAGGCGGTGAAGGTGTAGGTGGCGTCACTTCCTTTTATCTGCGGGCAGCAGAGGACGATGTCGCCCCCTGCTGCCCAGCTCTGATGAAGGCTAGAGGTTCCTAGCCGAAACATGTCAGCTTAAAAGGTAAATAAGAATCTTTGTATGCTGTGTTAAAA
Organism: Aphyosemion australe; assembly: GCA_006937985.1. NCBI lineage: Eukaryota > Metazoa > Chordata > Actinopteri > Cyprinodontiformes > Nothobranchiidae > Aphyosemion > Aphyosemion australe. Next base: position 76,525 of record SSNS01000820.1, read on the forward strand.
AAGAAGAACAACCATGGATTCAACTTCACCTTTTTTAGGCAACGACCTTTCACCTTTTCTCTCCCTCTACTTCGGACTGTCGTCTCTAGTTTTCCTTCGCTCAGAGCACCACACCGCAGCCAGACAGGAAGAATATCTAACATGAGCTGTCCCTCTAATGGACTCATTCCTCATCGTATCCATCCTCGTCACTCCCAAAGAGAACCTCGACATCTAGAACTCTAGAACCTCCAGTTCTGCCTCCTGTCTTCTCCTCGTGGACACTGTCTCTAAACCAGACAACATGGCTGCTCTCACTACTGTCTTCCACATCTGAAACCCTTTTATCACACCTGACACTTTTCTCCACCCATTCCAACCTGCTTTACCCTCTCCTTCACCTCTTTTCCACCCTCTCTGTAGCTTTGGACCATAGACCCTGAGTCGTTAAAATCCTCTACCTTCTTTACTTCTACTTAGTGGAACATCACCATTCCACTTGTGTTCCTCTCATTTACACACATGCATTCCTCTAGCTGCTCCCTGCTCTCACTGCAGATCACTGTTATCTGCAAACATCATCTAACATCATCAGCCTGTCCACCACCAAAGCAAACAACAAGGGGCTTAGAGCAGATCCTTGATGTCGTCTCACCTCCACCTTGAACTCCTCTGTCACTCCTGCAGCACACCTCACTGCTGTCTCATAGCGCTCATACATGTTCTGCACCACTCTAACATTCTTCTCTGCCACTCCAGACCTCCTCATGCACCACAGCTCTTCTCTCAGCACCCTGCCACACGCTTTCTCTAAATCTATACATTCACAGTGCTCCTCCCTCTGACCTTCTCTGTACTTCTCCATCAGAATCCTTAAAGCAAAAATAGCATATGTAGAACTCTTTCTCAGCATGAAACCAAACTGCTGCTCAAAAACACACCTCTGACTGAACACTGGTTTCCCTTTGCCTGCTGGTGGTGGTCAGAGAGACAGGTGGCGCCAGAGCACAGCAGCCTCACCTCTGTCAGTGTGCCCCAGGGCTACCATCAGTATGTATGTTCATGAATGACTGGGGTGTTGTAACATGCCTTGGGGGGGGGATTGCCTAGAAGGCACTATATAAATGTAGGTCATTTAGCATTAGCCTCCTGTGGATAGATTTGCCTGCATGACAAGTAGGTTTTGGTTCTTTACTTTCATTTGAACACATTAAAAGAGGAATATGTTGTGATCAGATAGACAGAGCAGTAGATTTCAGTATTTGTATGGTATAGAGAAACAAACAGACCACCCTGATACAACCTTTTAGACATTATAAAAGCCCCAAGAAACACTCAGGAGTCTAGTTTCCTTGCACCACCAGCCACACAAAGCCTAAATGCAGTGGATGACGAAGCAGCTGAGAGGAAGAACAGACTGGCTGTTCCTGAAAGCTCCCGACTAATGTGTGAGTCCTAACGGGAATGGGATCAGACCAACATGCTGACTAACCCAGCCAGCACAACACAAGGGCCTGCTAGAGACACACACACACACACACACGCACACGCGCACGCGCACACGCACACGCACACACACACACACACGCACGCACACGCACACACACACACACACACACACACACACACAAATGTTGTGTTAAATGATCTGCACTTGTATAGCGCCTTTCAGAGTCAGAGGACTCCAAAGTGTTTTATTATTCATCCATTCACACACACATTCACACCCTGGTGGTGGTGATGAGCTACATTGTAGCCACAGCTGCCCTGGGGCGCACTGACAGAGGCGAGGCTTCCAAGTACAGGCGCCACACGTCCCTCCAACCATCACCAGTAGGCAAGGTGGGTAAAGTGTCTTGCCCAAGGACACAACAGCAGCAACACACACATACACACTATGATACTACATTTCACATCGCAAAGGTGGCAGATTGCGGGATGAAGGGCGTAATTAAAGACACATGGTCAGGATGCCTTTATAGTAATTACTAAACAACATTATATATTTTTTTATATTTTTTATATTTTTGTTTTTGTGAAAACAAAATATTCCGTTTAGAAATATGTTTGAGAGATAAATGACCATGCTTGTAATCTATGTATGTTTCATTTGTTGTGTTTGAGATTCAGTATCTATTAATCCAGAATATTTTTAAGGGTTATTACCGTGTATGTTCTTAAAGCATGCTGATGATGTTTATTACCATTAGCTTTGTCCTTTTCATGCTTAAGCTCAACAAACGTATTTGTCATGAACAGAAAGCACACGTCCAGAGAACAGGTCTTACTGAGCCTGGACACCATTGTAACTCCAACCCTGAACAGCCTCGTTAGCTTCCTAAATGTGACGCATCCGTCAGAGTGTTGATGAGCTGTATTCCTCGATGGTTTCATTTTGTATCCATTAGTGCAAATATGTGAAAAGCCTGTGAACACCAATCAATAGATTATGATTCTTGGAAACATTATTGTGTTATCCTCTAAACACAATATTATGAGCAGTAATTTCAAAGCAAAATAACGGCTTTTAGACAACTGCTGTGACTGACTACACATGTTCCTGTAGGTGTTTTAGAGCTTTAATCAGAAGATACTGCTTTGTTTTGTGTGAGCAGAAACAGAAAGCAGGAAAGAGAAGCAATCACATCCATCTACTGTCTGGTTGCTGCTCTCACACAGAACCAGGGATAAAAATAGACACATCCACCAGTGAGCTGCAGTTTCTCCAATAAGAATACTACTGATACTGTGACAATGCACCATTCAGTCTCAGATAAGAACATCATGCCATAGATGCACTAACACACATCCATTACTGCTGCATTGTTTGCTGTAGAGTAAAAACAGTTACAACCTTGACAGGGTTCCCACTCTTTTCTTGAAATGATTTTCCAGGACACTTTCAAGACTTTTTCAGCGGCTGCAGTACGAGTCAAGTTATCACAACTAGGACTGGGCGATATACCAATATTATCATATCAGGATATATTTTGAAACAGATTCGATATTGTACCTATACCGTTATAGCGATATCATAGTTGTGCAAAGATTGTTGTCTTTCACTACGCCACCTGCTTTCTTCTACTTGCAATGCAACACAACTAAAACAAGTTATTCTCTACTTAAGTTCATATACTGCTGTTTTACATGCTGATATCATTTAAAAGTCCAAACTCTCACAGTCAAGCTGTATTCGCAGTCACTAATGTTAGAAAATATTAACTATTATTAAACTTTGAAATAGATTGCATCTGCTCGCACCAATGCACATTACGCATCTGGTATGGCATAAATTGATGAGTTATATGTTTTTGACTCTAAATTATTGTGATTTATCAAATCTTTGTAACTGTTTTTTTGTCAATTATATTGCTGAAATGGATATGCATTTTATGAAGCTAAATGTGTTTAAGTGCAAAATCCATTTAGCATACTGGTGGATCTGAAGTAAAATACTCTGACAATCTAGGGTAAAATATCGGTCCATCCATCCATTTTCTTCCGCTTATCCGGAGTCGGGTCGCGGGGGCAGCAGCCTAAGGAGGGAGGCCCAGACTTCCCTCTCCCCAGCCACTTGGGCCAGCTCCTCCGGGGAATCCCAAGGCGTTCCCTGGCCAGCCGAGAGACATAATCTCTCCAGCGTGTCCTTTAGGTCTCCTCCCAGTTGAACGTGCCCGGAAAACCTCACCAAGAGGCATCCTAACCAGATGCCCGAGCCAACTCAACTGGCTCCTCTCGATGTGGAGGAGCAGCAGGTCTCTAAGGGAGAGCCCAGACACCCTGCGGAGAAAACTCATTTCGTGAGGGTAGGAACGTAGATCGACCGGTAAATCGAGAGCTTCGCCTTTCGGCTCAGCTCTCTCTTCACCACTACAGACCGGTACAACGCCCCCATCACTGCAGACCCAGCACCAATCCACCTATCGATCTCACGCTCCACCCTTCCCTCACTCGTGAACAAGACCCCGAGATACTTGAACTCCTCCACTTGGGGCAGGACCTCGTCCCTGACCTGGAGAAGGCATTCTACCCTTTTCCGACTCAAGACCATGGTCTCGGATTTAGAGGAGCTGATTCTCATCCCAGCTGCTTCACACTCGGCTGCGAACTGCTCCAGCGAAAGCCGGAGATCACGTTCTGACGAAGCCAACAGGACCACATCATCTGCAAAAAGCAGAGACCTGATCCTTAGGCCACCAAAATGGATCCCCTCACCACCTTGGCTGCACCTAGAAATTCTGTCCATAAAAGTTATGAACAGAATCGTTGACAAAGGGCAGCCTTGGCGGAGTCCAACTCTCACCGGAAACGAGCCCGACTTACTGCCGGCAATCCGGACCAAGCTCTGACACTGGTCGTACAGGGACCTAACAGCCCGTATCAAGGGGCCTGGTACCCCATACTCCCAGAGTACCCCCCACAGGGCCCCCTGAGGGACGCGGTCGAACGCCTTCTCCAAATCCACAAAACACATGTAGATTGGTTGGGCAAACTCCCACGCACCCTCCAGGACCCCCCCAAGGGTATAGAGCTGGTCCAGTGTTCCACGGCCAGGACGAAAACCACATTGCTCCTCCTGGATCCGAGGTTTGACTATCTGATGGACCCTCTTCTCCAGAACAAATACTACAGAAATACCGGTATATATCGTATATCCCAAGCTTTGAAGGAGTTTTATTTTCTACAATTGTACCTTATATTTTGAACATTTAACCAGATTGCTTAAATATTAATTCATATCCCGTTTTCCCTCCAGCTGAATTCTCCATGCTGAAACGGGAGATTTTTTCCCCCAGAGTACGAATTACAAGGCATTTATTCGTACTAGAGACCACTACAAATGTATTGATTAAACAAGTGTTCCACACCTTTAAAGGAGTGGAACACTTGTTTAATCATTATCAAAACATTTGAGGCAATCAAGGTTTACAGTGTAGAAAACAGCAACTGGTGTTTATCACTATCTCGTTTCCTCTGGCAGTGTGGGCTTCTGGTTCCGGCAGACGTGGTCTAGGGATGCGACCCGACAGAAGGAGGGAGCGTTCCATGACCGTGTTTGTGTTTCAAAACTAGCTTGTTCTGTAAATTCGCTATTGCAGCTTTATATCATTCACACTGAACAAAAATATAAACGAAACACAAGATCTGATATACTTTCCAAATACACAAAACATCCATTACTGTCAAATATTGTTCACAAATCTGTCTAAATCTGTGTTAGTGAGCACTTTTCCTTTGCCCAGATCATCCATCCCACCTCACAGGTGTGGCATATCAAGGTGCTAATAAGACAGCATGCATTTTGCACAGGTGTGCCTTAGACTAGCCACAATAAAAGGCCACTCTGAAATGTGCAGTTTGATCACACAGCATGCCACAGATGTCGCAAATTTTGAGGGAGCGTGCATTTGGCATGCTGACTGCAGGAATGTCTACCAGAGCTGGTACCCGTGAAATGAATATGTCCCCTTTAATTGTACATTTAATTAATTTCTAAGTGTTTTATTAAACTACACAGTGATTCACAAGATGTCGCTAACCGTCAAACACACCTTATGAACACACCTTGCATTTTTCTTTTCGACTGCTCATCTGTGTGAAGGTGCTGGATAAGGTATTAAAACTATCAAATGGGAAAAAATCCGCACACTTCGATCTGCAGTAAAAGTCTTTTTTAATCTCAAGCTTTAGGTCAGAAGACCTTCATCAGGAGTAGTTCACGTTCACACACGAAGACAGGATATAAAAATCCAAGTTCATTTTAAGGTTCATTCCAAACTGCTTTCTCCTTCCTCTTATCCACGTTTGATCAGCAGCTGATTTAAGAGAAGCTATTGATAATGAAATGGTGATGAAAACAGTGTGTGTCTGGTGTGCTCCTATCAGAACAGAACTATGCTGTGCTGACCTTGAAACGAACACTAATTTATTACAAATTGCTAAAATGTAAGAGGAGAACGAAGGAGAGGAGCAAAGTGAATGGTGATGAAGGACCCAGTGAGTTATCCTGTGTCCAGGACGTCCTGTTCCCAGTGGCTGGACGGGTGCTCAAAGTGTGAGGCTGGTCATGAGAGCAATTTACTGCACCATTATGCAACATGCTGCTTCATGACACTGCAGCTTTTACAGAATGAAGACGAGAGACACGTGGTATTTGACCACTATATGGAGCTGTGCTGTTCTAAGGTTCTGTTATCACCTCACAATGTCATGTTTCTGTGCTGCTGTAAACTGAAAAATCAGGGATAAAAAGAAGAGAGATTTTACTGTATATGATCTATTACTGTCTATTATTATTGTTATTATTATTATTATTATTAATAAAGCCCCAGTGTGTAATAGTTTTACCTGTTTACTACCAAATTCTATGCATCCAGTGCACAAACTTGTCCTTTTTCATTAATATTTCTCACCAACATCAATTCTAAATATTCCTCTCAGCTTCAAATTTTACATTTTTAATACATAAATTGTGGTCGACGCTCCATGGTCATCCTCCATCTTGAAATACGGTAGCTATTTAGGGACATATGAGCTCCACGTTATGCGTTTGCACTATGACTGTAGCCTGAAAGAAACAGCAGAGGGCAGCAGTGGAAGCATGGCGTCTGACAATGCAACTAAGAAGAGACGTGACTAGCTGCTACACCGTTGCTGTACTTTGTTAGTTTGAATAACAAACAATGAAATCAATAGACACATCAAATATGTCAGGTCTTATTGATTTTCAACACTCAGCAGCTGCATATGATGAGAACCCCGCCCGCAACAGCTAGACACCAGCCTCCAAGTGTTGTTCCTGACTCACCTCAGCTGATCTTTTCTTCATAATAAAGCTCCCAATCCGGTCCCAAAGTATCAGTTCCAAAGTCCTTCTTCAAGAAAGTTCCTTCTATTAAAGTCTCCTCTCTTACCGCAGCCTGCCGTGTCTCTCCCAACACACTTCAGCGGTCGTTCGCTAGCCGGTGGCTATGCTAGCATTAGTTACTTTATTTCCACAGCGTGTCCCCGGCTCCAGCCAAACCTCATCGGCTATCCGATCACTAAACAGCCAGTGGTTGATGTTAGCTCCATCTCGATCTTCACTGCGGCTCACACCGCCACGATCAGCTGATGGCTAACCGGCAGACGCTTGTTTACTCCGCTGCTCTGATCCACATGACACTGAACGCCACAGCTGATGCCACCCCTCCTCCGTGTGTGAATCGGTGGCAGCTATGCTAGCTTCCTTCAGGACTGGTAGGTTGATATAACAGCTAACAGCAGTGTTTCCCCTAGAAATGATTCCAGCCGTGATGCTTGTTGAGCAGAGGCGGGGCGAATAGCGCCGCCTTTTGGGGGAAGGGGGGGGGGGGGCATTGCCTTGTCGGGGTGGGGGGCGTGGCATTTTGCAGGCACTAACACTGAACACTCACAATTAATTAAAAATGCTTTTTTAACTGGTGGAGTAGTTAAATGCTTTGTGTGAGTTAGGCTACAGAGATTGGAAATAAATCAATCTCATGCTTTTTATAAAAAAAGGACCAGATGGCTGGAGTGAACGCTGGAGTTGTTGCCTTTTTGAGTGGGCCACCGTAGCTGCAATACTTACTCTGAACTGCATGGCGCTAAAGAGTCGCATTTTTTACCATGATTTCTATGAATATCCCAAATAGGGCCTTTAAGAGCTTGTGATTGACTTTAGGAGAAGTCACTCACGGCACCCCTCACAGTGCAGCTGTGGAGACAGTGAGAAACACTAAGTTTCTGTGCATGTACATCTCCGAGGACCTCTCTTGGTCTGATAACGCCACATCACTGAGCAAGAAACCAAAACTCGTCGCGCATCCCATCATGTGCTCATGCTGAGCTGCATCTCTGTGTGGACAGAAGTGGCGTTGTGTGTTCCCAGTAGCACCGTCTGCTACAGAAGGTTCTTCGTGGAGCAGAGGACATTTGTAGGACATTTCAGCCTAACACTGATCCTCAATAATGTGAAGGTCAGTAATTTTGAGCTTCCTGACCACACACACACTGATCTCTGATCCAAATCCACACCACCATCTTTCTAAGTCACGTAGGGAGACACTCCAACAGCCTGTAATTAAACATCAAAAAATGCTTTCAAAGCTAATCAGATACTTTAGTTTGAGGAATGCAACTGAACATCAGAGACTTCAGAGAGACAGGCTATGCCTCCCAGATTAGACATCAGTCAGACCAACAAGTAGAGAACAGGGTGTACTAGGGTATGTCCCAGTCATGTTTACAGAGCTGCTGATGGAAAGATGTACTTTGAAGGTCACAAATATTTTCCACTGAAAAAAACTGATGAAATAATTTCAAATGAGGGAAGGTCAAAGCACAATGCCTTGGCCCCACTGCTTACCTGTGGGTTGTCCTCCATCACACGGCGGAGCTTCTCCACCACGTCGATGCAGCGCTGTCGGTGCAGTGCGTTGATCAGCTTTGCTAGGTTGGCATCGGGGTCTCGGATGGTCCAATGCTGCAGAGCAGCGTATGCCCGCTCGTGATCTGATGAGTACCCATTTGAAAAGGCGGCCACCTCACGCTCTGTGGCATTAGCCAGAGACTGATAAATGTCAATCCACTGAGCTCCAACCTGGGCTGCCACCAGCTTCAGGATATCCACCCCTAAGCAAAGAAACACAAGAAGGCAGATAGAAAGATTGAGAATGTATGTCGGGTACCTCAGGGAGCGGTATTAAGGCCAAAATTATTTATTTTGTATCAGGGGTCACATTAACTTGATATTTTACATATTCCATATTTAATCTTTTTTTTCCAGTGTCATTTTGACAGATTGCAAGTCACACTCTGACTCATGCAGGTGTGCAGACATTTTAAACATTACTCACAGAGTAAAGAAAAGTTTCCCATCAGAGCATCTGAGCATTATCTATTCGGATATTTGGACGCCATTCTCAACGCATCTCGCTATCTGAGAGTGGACAGCACGCTGAAGAGCTATGGACAGGAGGCTTTGGAGCGTGTCCAAACCAGTGCAGAGGAACCACTGGTGCACAGGAGCGCATGCGGGAGGATTTCTTCCCGCTGGAGTGAGTGCTTTCCAAATATGGACACCCTGCCCACTTCTGGTTATTTCATTTGATGACATGTTCTCTAATTTTAAAACTTTGGCTGAAGTAGCGCTCGTTATTTCCGTCTCCAGTGAGGCAGCTGAGTGCAGATTCAGCCTCCACAACATTAAGGGTGGGATGCGAAAGTTTGGGCAGCCTTGTTAATCTTCATGATTTTCTTGTATAAATCGTTGGTTGTTACGATAAAAAGATTCAGATAAATATATCATATAGGAGACACACACAGTGATATTTGAGAAGTCAAACAAAGTTTATAGGATTTACAGAAAGTGTGCAATAATTGTTTAAACAAAATTAGGCAGGTGCATAAATTTGGGCACCACAAAAAAAATGAACTCAATATTTAGCAGATCCTCCTTTTTGGAGAAATAACAGCCTCTAAACTCTTCCTATAGCTTCCAATGAGAGTCTGGATTCTGGTTGAAGGTATTTTGGATCATTCTTCTTTACAAAGCATCTCTAGTTCATTCAGGTTTGATGGCTTCCAAGCATGGACAGCAACCAACACAGCCCCACAACATCCAGAGCCTTAAGGAAATCCGGGCGGATCTCATCCACCCCCGGAGCCTTTCCACCGAGGAGTTTTTTGACCACCTCAGTGACCTCAGCTCCAGAGATTGGAGAGCCCAACCCTAAGTCCCCAGACTCTGCTTCCACCCTGGAAGACATGCCGGTGGGATTGAGGAGGTCTTCGAAGTACTCGGCCCACCGATTCACAACGTCCCGAGTCGAGGTCAGCAGCACACCCTCCCCACTGTAAACAGTGTTGGTAGTGCACTGCTTTCCCCTCCTGAGGCGCCGGATGGTGGACCAGAATCTCCTCGAAGCCGTACGGAAGTCTTGTTCCATGGTCTCACCAAACATTGTTTAATAATAAACAATGAATGTTTAATCTAAAGTGAATTTAATAATGTCTTGACTTCTTTACAGCAATGAATGAATCAACATGAATGTTTATTCTTATAATGCTTTCTTTCAGATCTTAAACACCACAAATGAGTGTGCGTGATTAATTTAATAATGGTTGATTATCAGTATATTCACATATTACTATATTAATAAATGAAGGTTTAACCTATTTACTTAACACATTAAGGAATACGTCTTTTCTAAGTGTCTAAGGACAAAAGTGAAGTTTGAGGACTTTTAGTAAACGCCCACTTACACATGTCAAATTCTGATTTGCCAAAATTTATAAACTAACATACTAACAAACTGGGTCAGTAGCATATGAACCATCCTCTTCGAGATCAAACTTTCTTGACAAAACTGCAAAACTCCATCAGAAAAACAACTCATCAGACGTGAAAAGTCTCGCCAGCAGACCCGGAGGTTATCTCTAACCAGCTGATGCAGCTGTCGCTAGTTAACTCACAGCTGTCGCTCGTTAACTCGGCTCGTGGTTGTTTTGGCTGTAATCCAGGATGGCACGAAGGTTCTACTGGTCTCAGGATGATCTGTTGTTAAAATACACGGATCATCTTTTTAGATCCAACCTCTGTGTGTGTCGTAGCTTTCCCAAATGACCTATTGTTTCCTTACCGGAGCTAACACTGTTAGCCGTGCGGCTACCGTCATGCTAACGGGACTTAAGGAGTCCAAAAGGACCGGTAGCAGTTCCAGATGGATTTATAGTTGGAATATGTAGATTATTATTTTAGATCAAACCTCTGAGTGAGCAGCCCTGACCAGCCCCTGCAGTCTGTCCATCAGCTGTGTTGTAATGGTGACTGCAGGTCTGACTGAAGCTAGCGTTGTGCTTACAACTCGCTAAGATTCTCCTCACAAACAGTAAATGACTTTAATGTTGCTACGTTAGTTAGAAATGCATGTAGGACTCTGACATATGGCTCTGACTTTTTGCTGCAGCTGTAAACGTGATTATCCGTAAGCATTGAGAGACCAAAGTAGAGCAAAACACAGCTAATCTCCTAGTAAGCAGCAGGAGCAGTGCCTTCTTACACGTATTTGAGTGACGTGTGCAGAACTAGCGCTTTTCAGTGTTTAGAGGAGAGAATTTTGATTTTCTATAATGATTTATGACAAAACTGCTGAACAAAATGAAAAACTGAACCCGGTTTATTTTTTTATAGATGCTAAAGTGTAGTTAAACTGATATTTTACAATTTTCATGCTGAGTCTGGCCAATGCCTTTAACTCATCATTTATAATCATTTGTCCTGTATCATCATTAGTAGTGGAAAAAAGTATCAATTAATTTTTAGAAATTATTATAAAGTGTTGTTTCCCTGGCATACCCAAAGTACCTATTTTTCCCATCAATCAAATATTAACGGCTCAATAATAGTGATAATTCATATTTATATGGAATATCACCACTTATTGAATACCTTTATATTTTATTGAAAAAAAGAAAAAAAAGGAAAAAAAAGAAATATTGAGGATTCCTTAAAAGTAACCACCTACATCACGTTACATCCCGCTTTAGCTTTTTTAAAAGGAGGAAAACTGAAAACCCCCCAGCCGACTGAGAAGGAAATCTGTTTCAACATAACCTTCCTTCCAACATGATTGAGACATTAAACTTTGTGATTATTTCACTGTAAAATTCTTACATACTGTACTTTTAAGACCTTTTCAGATCCAATCCTAATACAGAAAGCTTCTTGTAATGTAGGCCCTGACTTTGCAGATCATGCACACAGAATTAATTCCTCCACTTTTGATAAGCACCACGTTGATCCCTGATTACGGTCAGTGGTAGCAAACAGGCTGAGTGATCACATGCAGGATGATTCGCTCAGGCTGGAGATGGGAGATTAGCTAGATGTAAGCTGCTAGCAGTGATTCATCATTTGACACATATAAAAGCATCATGGGCACATGACTATATAAACAGAGAAATAACGTCCCCATGCTGTCACAGAGACTCATTGAAATTCCTCACTGACCACCTAATTCATCATCTGAAACTCAGAACTGTGATCTCAGTTTAACCCTCAACCCAAATCCTAAATCAAACATTAATACTTTACCCATTAATAAATCACGCCAACAACGCGAACCATAATCCAAGAGAACAAGCTTCCTTTGGCCTCATTTTGAAAGTCCATTCTCCTCAAATGGCTTCAAACCCAACACAACAAATTGCCCAGTCAACTCCTTAAAGGAGTCATCACCTGAAATCTTCACTTTTCCACTAGAAAAATGTCTATAATGGCTTCCTAATGATTTTTCACTGGCTGAGAAGCCGATATTTAACATTGAAGCGTTTGTTTAATCTTGCCTTCTTCAACCAGCTCACATGCACCCCACGAGCACGCGCATTCCAACACGAGATTAGCCTATATGTCGACACAAAGGTCGAATATAAACAAATACGAACCAGCAGCAAACAAACCAGCACAACAAAGCTCATTTCATAACGTGAAAATTATGTCTTACCGTTGACGACTCATGTTATAATTCGTGTTATGGGAAACAAAACTCCACTCAGTTTGTGTATTCCATTTTCACAACAGCATAAGAGCCGATGCCTGGCTGTTAGCTTGCTTTTCCCAACTCAACAACAAGCGAGGGCGCCATTACACACGAGGTGAGGCTCGGGCTCGTAAATACACGGTTGGATCCCGTAGGTCACTGCCAGGTCAGGTTCAGTTATGACTTTTGTTATTTTGGAGCAAGATGCTGAAGCTGCTTCCTGCTTTCTTCCACCAATCAACGCGCCCCTCAGTCCCGCGCGCATCCGACACAGCAAAATATCGCGTGTGATCTCGCGAGAAAATATGCCCTTCACAAAAAAGGATCAGAAAAGCACATTTTTAATTTATTTTTCCAATACAATTTAATGGCCTAAAAGACTATAATAGGATGTAGATATCCACGGTATTATAGGTGATGACTCCTTTAATTATGCTAATGATGAGTAAGTAAGGTAGCGTGATCCATAAGGGGGTCAGAGGAGCTCGCGTGCCAGACACCCTGGCTGAGAGCTTATAACGTCATATCCATCCCACTGACCATAATACAGAGCGACAGCAGAGAAATCCCTCTGCTCTTTATACCTCACCACCTCTGCAAGCTGGACTCATCTAAATGACCTACATACATCTAGTGATTCAGTGTGTCAGCCTGCACATGTTTGCTTTTGGAAGTAGGATAACTGAGTGAGTTCATTTAGGGGTTATGTTGGGTGGTGTTTTTTTTCTTTTTTTTTGTCCTGTCTACAAATTTAAAAACAATATATTGCTGCCTGAATGAAAAAAACCAAGACATCAAAGGTGTATGATATGTGTCACAGCAATAAATCTGAGTGGTTTTGCTGTGTAAAAGTGTCAAATTATAGATTTTTATTTCCTTTATTTGCACAATAAAAAAAAGTTACAATAAACTGTATAAAACAATTAAAATTACAGGAGGCAAAATCCAGTGAGGCTTATTTGAAGCCTCCACCAAAAACATTTAGACATAAAAATCATTGATTACAAAAGAGTGGAGATTTGCTAAATAATGAACAATTAATGCCCTCCTTTAATCAAATTAAATTTTAAATATTTTTATAAGTATCAACTGTAGAACACTGGCTTGTCAGATAGGAAAAACGATTCCATACTATTGCACCCCTAAAGCGGATAGAGAATTGACCTAGACAAGAGAGATATTTAGGGGATGGAGATCCATTGACTTTCACGTATTATGTGAATGAATAGATGAATGTACATTAAAATACATATTAAACTGTTAGGGTATTTGTCCATTAGGGATGAGCCAGATACTCAGTATGGATAAAGCATTTTTGACGAGTACAAGCTTAACAAGTAAAAGTCCTCAATATCTGTGCTCGTGCTGAAGGAAAATCCTCATTGGGTAACAGACCGTCTTCACGCTCTGTGATTGGCCAGGCACACAGAATGCCCGCCCCCCTCTACACAAAACCATCTCTGCAGCCGGAGCTGAGCTCCACTGGCACACACACCCAGTGACTGATTCCTGACCCTCTGTGCTTGCTTGACTGTAGCTGACGTAGCTTCAGTACTCCCTAGGTTTTCTTCAGCTAGACCTCTTTTTTCGGTTTGTATAATATTTAAAGTTACTTGTTTCAAAATGTACGCAGTGCATTTGACAAGACAGAGGTGAAAATGGCTTGTGTCGCGTCGGTCACTGCCTCCATTCCCGTCGGGGTCTCTCTCTCTCATACAATGAGTGATAGAGAGGGTACTGACACTGAACCAGGCAGCACCCACCTTGCCCCACCGAGGCCAAAAATCTGTTTGATCATAAAATAAAAAATAAAAAAGTTGTGTCTTGTTCTAGTATTTGATATTTCCTACTGCGTGAGTTCAGTTGTATTCATTCATGCACTTAAATATTCATGTTCTGACTTTATTGAAAAACTTGTTCTGTAATAGTTCCTTTACTATTGTGATCAAAAACATTGAATCTCAATTCTGAGGCTGATCTGTAAATAGTTTTCAAATAAACATTGCATATAGCAACTTGTGATCAATCCATATCAAATTCAGACTTAAAATAATGTACAGATTTATAAGCCTCACCCACGTCCGGTAAAACCACACCCATTTTCGGTTTAGGCCACACCCACTCCGAGTACAGATACAGATCATTTAGATGGTTGAACAGATACAGATACAGATAGTGGTGTACTTGTTCATCCCTATTGTCCGTCAGTTAAGATTCTATAAACGAAGACACATATTTCACTTTTCCAATTGAAAAAATCTATATAATGGCTTCCTAATGATTTTTCACTGGCCGGGAAGCCAATATATAACATTGGAGCGTTTGTTTAATCTTGCCTTCTTCAACCAGTCCACGTGCACTCCACGAGCACGCGCACTTCAAAATGAGATCTTGAGTTCTCGCCTACATGTCACCACAAAGGCAGGATATACCATATATGGACATAAGCAATGCTGCTACAGGCTGCACTGCTCCTCTCCCCTCAAATTCAGTCGAGCACCGGCAGAAGGCAAAATGAAGAAGTGAGTTTCACATGTGAGATGCTCAGTAGTTGACTGCCAAACTCGACACAAAAATGTTTCTGTTCTACCAAAATCGGACCAAGCTACCAGGGACCAGTGGATTACTTTCATTTTTAAATGCGCTGTTCCGGAAACCCTACCCACTGGTCTCGGTGTCTGTGCTAACCATCGAGGATTCGTCTAGAAAGAGGGGCCATTCCAACACTGAGAAACAAACGGTAAGGCAGAATCTTAATACTGTGTATGTATGGTGGGACGTTGGCTCCTTGTACAGAACTGCCAAAAACACAGAGATAGCTGAAGTGAAAAAACATTCATTATTATAATGACCGTCCAGCACAGCCGAAAAATTGCATGTGATCTCATGAGAAAATATGTCCTTTAAGGGTCAGAAAAGCACCCTTTTAATTTATTTTCCAATACAATTTATTTTAATGGCCTTGGCATTATAGGTGATGACTCCTTTAAGAAATGTTCACTTGATAGTCAAAATATTTAGTCTATGAAAGAGAGGGGTAGAAGATGCTCTTGCTTCTGATCTAGTAGCTATTCTACAGAAGCATTTCTGGAGAAAAAAGCTTGTTGAGAGTAGTGGAAAAGGTACTACCCCAAATCATGTTGCAATAAGAGAGATACGGGTAAACAAGGCTCTAATATAACGTAAGAAGACACTTTGTAGAAAGAAAATGGCAAACATTCCTTATTGTGCCGATGGACTTATAGATCTTTTTACTTATATAGTCAACATGCATTTTCCAACTCGGCCTCTAATCAATTTGAATTTCAAGAAATTTTGTAGTTGATACTTGGGGTAACTCAGGAGATTCAATTTTGATTTGTGTTACATTTTTATTGTAAGACATTTTTCCACTAGGAAAATAGAATTCCACTAGGAACAATATATTTATAGCTATACTATGTTGTTAAGAGGGATGAAAAAAATGTTTTAAGCTAAATTGTTCTCCAAATTTGCTATAACAGCTTTAAAACATTTGTAGTGGTCTCTAGTAGGAATGAATGCCTTGTAAGCCGTTCTCTGTGGAAAAAGCGCTCCAGTATGCCCGTTTCAGAACGTAGGGGTCAGCTGGAAGAGAATGTAGCTTCAGACGACAGGATTTGGAGTCTTATTTCTTGATATGTGGACATCTCGCCCCAGACTGGATAACAGCAACACGACTCTACCACTGACTCTGTTTGCTTTGCAACGTTGTTTTATCTCCACAAATAACACAAGCCTGGAGGAGTTCTGCTGTGTGGTGGAGTTGCTAATGCTAACAGTTAGCTTCTACTAGCCCAGACGTTCTCTGCTGTTTCCAGGACGCTAAACCAACAACAGCCTTCCCCGTCACAAGTCAAGATGGGTGAGTCCATGAATGTTAAGTGACAGTGTGACGTAGATCTGTCAGGCTTTTCTGAACCTAACAATTATCTGTCTTTTCTATCAAAAGCTAACACAAGAAATAGAGGCAAAACTATTTTCACTTTCAGCCTGCATGTTAAACAGACTGACTAATCCTTTTCAAAAATAATAAGTAAAAAATAGTTTCTAAGTGAAACTACTCTTTAATGTACCTACATTGTAATCCAACCTGTTGATGGATTTAGCGGGATATAGTTGCATTTCATTCAACAGCAACAGAGGCTTCACTTTCATTCACTTTCATCAGTGCTATTCAAACTGTTCCCAGCAAACTTTATTTTTCAGACATAGAGCTTTACTCAAAGTTGATGGCTTCCATATATTCTGTCAAGAAAAACTCGTCATCAATCCATTTACATCTTAGTTCTGTGATCATTAGAAAGAAGTGAAACTAAAGACATGGACACTGTGGTACATAAACATATTTTTTCTATTTTGAGGTGCCCATTTCAGCAGTTCAGATTTCCAGCAGCTGTCATCCCTGGATGTTATGTTAATCAGGTGGAAAAAATGCTAAAGTTTAAAAAATGTCAATGTTGGTGGTCCAGGACTGAGACCAATATGGCAATTACAGCTGGTGCATGTAGCCCTGTTGACTTCGGACAACAAATTGATGGAAATAAAAGTAATTCCTTTATCATATCTTTCTTTCCATACATTTACTGAACAATGGAAATTTTTTGATCAAATTGAGTTGGTTCAGACTTTGCAAAATCCATTATGTTTGATTAATCACGCATTATAATTCTCATAAAAAAACACAAAATTAAAAAACTTAAATTGCTGAAATGTGTGTGTATTTGTGTGGAATTTCAACAGGCAGTGTGTACCTTCAACACAGCAAAAAAAACAAAAACAAAAGCAACTCAATCAGTCCCAGGCTGAAGAGAGAGCAGGCCACCCAGGCCCACCCTGGTACTGCACAGAGCTGTATGTTCTAACACATGGTATCCTGCTGGGCTTGGATGAGGAACTTGGCATAATTAAAGGTGTGGAGGTTTAACGAGGGAGGATGGTGGGCAGGTACAACGTTGTTTTCCTTCATGTTTTCCTCAAAAATTTTATTTGGAAACGGATGTTATAAATCATATGGCTGAAGACCACATCCAGCACAACCTGCTTCCACCTGATCCTCTCTTAAAGTGGTAGCTCGGATCTTTATTTCCGTGGAAAAACTATGAAAAATGAATATTACAGCTATTATAGATAGCTCTTAGAACAACCTTATTCTAAAGAAACAGAAGTTTAATTCTAACCAGACATACAAGCTAATTACTGCTCTAAGTAAAGCCAGATTTAAATTTTCACATCGTAATGCTTTTCGGCTCCCTGTTCAACTTACATTTCAAAACAGCATGACAATAAAAAAACAGACTAAAGAGATTTAGAAAAAAATATGAAATATGATACATTTTAGTTTACAAAATATCTGACACTTGGTAGATCATTTAAACTTTTTTCCACAATTGTACATTTTAGAGACAATTACAATTATTCCTTTTTTTTGACTAAACATTTAATTGATTGCCCATGGTATGTAAAGAGCATTTCAACCACTGTGGCAAAAAATGTAGCGAATCTACAGGACAAGCTAGGTTTTGAACGCAAACACAATCACGGAAAACTGACCCCTGCTGCCCTCAAGTATTTTACCTTAGACGCTTCTGCTGTAACAGGAAACCTGCGAAGCCGGAGGAAACTAGAGAGTGCCAAACACCAGTTGCTGTTTTCTAGGTCCAAACGTCTTTTGTTGTCCGTGACTTCAAATGGTGTTTTTCTTTTTGGGACTCTGGTAGTTTGTCCTAAAGTTGAAGTGGTAGCAGCTGGCTGTTTCTCCTTCTCTGATATTATTGAGCGGAGAACCTCTCACACCAGTGGGGTTCTGTTGATAAATACGTGGGTGTGTAATGAGTGGAGGACCCAGGGAAGTGCGGCGGTTCGATGAGACCGACAACCAGATGGTCCAATGTTGCTTTTGGTCCGAGCCATGTTATTGGTGGAGGCTTTTAGACAAATGTGAGAAAATTATTATTTTTTTTTTCTCATTTTTTTAATCTCCACATTATATTTATAGCTATACTATGTTAGAATGTTGTTAAGAGGCATGAAAGAAATAGAAAAAATAGTTTCTTCTGGTAGGCACAGGATATTAGTAAGAGAAATTTTGTTTAAATCTCTTTTACCTAACAACAGTTTCTTCATGGGCTGTCATCAGGTGGATTGCTGACGTGGCCTATAGTATTCCCGGTGCGCGTCCTGATGACAGCCCATGAAGAAGACTTCAGCCAGAAGTCGAACCTGTTGGCAGGTAAAAGAGATTTATACAAAATTTCTCTTACTAATATCCTGTGCCTGCCAGAAGAAACTATTTTTTCTATCTATTCAACTGTGGCACAATGAACGTTATTTCGATGGCATGAAAGAAATGTTTTAAGCTAATATGGTTTCCAAATTTGCTATGACAGCTTTAAAGCATAGGCTCTGGAGAGGGGTTCTTTGACACTTAATGATCAAAAAGATTTCTGTATTGGGTCAAATATCCAGAAGAATTAGTGTTATGCAAATCTCTCTCTTTTTTGTTTTGCTAAACTTACAAACAAATGAACTAACACTACCTCCCCATAGTTTTTGGTTTATGCTCTGTTAGCAGCAAAGCATAATGCACACTGGGATGATAGTAAGCATCTAAAATATGTTTTAAAAATTAACATTTTATTGATGAGGATAAAGCTTTTGAATTCAGTCATATTTATTGCATTTATTAATGCATTCCTATTATCATTTGTGGGTCTGGGTTGACTTGCTGTTGTGATCCAGATCCAGAGTCCAGACTCTGAGAATCTCTGGTCTAGAGCAACATTATAACACAATGTCCATTAAGTCAATTTCTTTGGTAGTTGGTGTAGTCAGCAGGGTACAGGACAAATGGGTACACTGCACAATGGTCAAGATAACTCCCTTGAAATAAAATATTTTATTTCATATAACTTCCAGCATGACTTTATAGAGGGTTGTACAACCTCCAAGAGCAGGGTCATTCCTTAAAGGTAACCTTATGTGGCATTTTTATCAATCCTTTATTCTCTGATTTCAATTAAACAAATAACGTTTTCAGGTCCTATGTAATAAAAACCTAGCCTGCAATCCCAGGAAGCTCCATTCAGCCTCACTGTGGAGGAGCAGCATTTTTCACCATTTCCTGGCTGGCTCTGTTCAAATGCCAAGCATTGTATGTGTGTGATCTGTGCTTTAACACTTCCCTTTCTTTCCTCCTTTATTGCCCAAATGTTTTAACTGCTCCAGTAAAGGGGCATTACAACCTTCAAGGGGAGCCAGCCACGCATCTTGGAAGGATTAAGAAGCAGTTTGGTTTTATGTTCCTGAGAAAAAAAAGCTAACAGTGTGAGTTGCATGTGCATATGTATATGTCCACATAAATGCATACACATGGACAAAAGGATTACTCATCCAATCAAGGGAACACATGAATGTAATAAACATAAAGGTTCATCTGAAAAACAGTTTATGTTGTTTTTAAAGTCTTGACTTTGATTACTCCTCATAAATAGTTTTCATATGGTCACATTTCCAAATTTATGGGTTTGTAGTGGTGGCCTGAAGGATTAAATATAATGAGATACCAACAAAACCTTGTTAGTTTCCCAATTTCTACCTTTCTTCAAACAAAACAAGTAATTTAATCAGTGGTGACTTTTGAACCCTACTTTGCCTTCCACAAACACTTTTATGTTCTTGTTTCAACCTTAATTGATCTATTCATCAGATATCTTCAATTTAAATTAAAGCAGGATGCAAAGAAATGTCAGGAAACCCAGGGTCATTTACCTACAACAGGCAACCCATACACAGACACATAACCACAATCACACACTGTCTTCATGGTCTTTTCTCCATATATCTGTTTGTCATCCGGTAACAGACCTGAGTGACACCCTAACATGCCTTGCCAAGCAAACATCCACCCTGGAGCAGCTGAAACCAGATTATTCTGGTTCTCTGTAGTTGTTCACTGAGGAAGCAACTACACACACACACACACACACACACACACACACACACACACACACACACACACACACACACACACACACACACGCACACACACACACACACACAAGCTGAGTTTCAAAGTGGGGACTCAAGTGTCTGAGAAAGGAGGTGTCCCCTCAGTGTGGGTCACTCCCTCATTGGAAACTGAAAGCTCAGTGGTGAAAAACCGTGTTGCCTACCTGTTGATAGGTTAAAGTTATGGTAGAGTTAAAAGTAAATAAAAAGTGGAAAATGAAGTGATAAACAGAAATAGAAAGAATCGGACACATCAAACTGCAAAAGAAAGAGTGTAATATAATACAAGGTGAAACTATATGTGCAGTAATACAGGAGAAATTCTCAGAAGAGTTTAATATATTAAAATAAGACGAGGAAGAACTCACAAGGTACTTTACAAGGACAAAAAAATTAAAACTAAAATTAAAGAATAAAAATGGAAAGAAAAACAAGGCACCCAGAAAACATACAGGAATAAAAGAAACACTAGCAGGAAAAGAAGCCAGCAAGGAAGAAGAGGACGACCAGGTCACATCAAAGCCAGCCTGAACTGGTGAGTTTTCAGCTGCTTTTTAAAGGAGACCACTGAGTCCACTGATCTCAGGCTCAGGGGGAGAGAGTTCCAGAGTCTGGGGGCCACAGCAGCAAATGATCTGTCACCTTTGGTCTTTAGCCTGGTGCGCTGCACAACCAGTAGGCTTTGATCACTGGACCTCAGGGACCTGCTGGGGGTGTAGGGACTGAGAAGATCACCAATGTATGATGGTGCTTGTCCATGTAAGGCCCTAAAAACCAGAACCAGGATCTTGAAATGAGCTGGGTCAAAGGTCACACCAAGATTCCTGACAGAGGGTTTGGTGTGAGAAGCAAGCTGATGAAGAGAGTCTTTGACTTTAGGAACCAGCTTGTCTGGGGCACAGATGAAGATCTCAGTCTTATCTTCATTCAGCTGTAGAAAGTTCCCAGCAATCCAGGTTGTAATAGAGTCTAAGCAGCTGTGCAACAGCTGCAGCTTAGACATCTCATGGGGCTTGAAGGAGATGTACAGTTGGACGTCATCTGCGTAAAGATGGTGGGAGATTCCTTTGAAAGAGCTCAGCATGTGCTGGAGAGGAAGCAGATAGAGGAGGAACAGTAGAGGCCCCAACACAGAACCTTGTGGGACACCATGGGTGAGGAAGGTGCAGGAGGGAGCGGATGCTAGCGAGCGGAACTCTGTGTCGTCCACCACAGAGAAAGGTTGCTCGTCTAACATGATGACTTAAATTACTTTTCAGATTAGTTGCCCATTTTTTCGGACGGTCACGCTCACACAGACGAGTGGTTAGTGCAGCTGTGTCTGACTGCTGCCGCACCGACTCTGAGTGTCTTTTCATTTCTAAAGGGAGACATGAAATCTCACCTCACTCCCCCAGAGTTTGCTCTTTCAAAGTCCTATTAAATTCGCTGTGTTGATGCATTTTAATGAGCTTCCCCCGCTCGTTTACATCACTCTCACAGATGGAGTAAAAGTTAGTTTTACATATTTGCCGCTGTGCGCATGCGGGCGAGGGAGGCGTGATGCTGCAGCTACACACAGGATCTCTGTCGGCCGCAAAATATGAGTGACAGGTGATTGGCTGGTATGATCGGCTCTGAAAGGAGATGCCGATCACGTGTTTTTTCACCAATATCGTCCGATTACGAGCAGTTACCGATCAATCGGTGCATCCCTAGTAAACACGGGCATAAGTTTCACATTTGTAAACCGAATCAGCTGTGATGATAAATTTGAGCGATGCAGAGCTCCAGGAGCTTCTCTCAGTTAGATATGGAGCTCAGATCACCTGACAGTTCTTGGGGACTGTGAAGGACACCTTTAGGAGCGGATTGTCAAAAAAACTTAACGAGCATGGCTTTGATCGCAATAAAAAGCAAGTTATGTCCAAGATAAACGGAAGTCCGTGACAGCGCAGAGACCACCCCCATAACCCCTTTATGCTGCCATCCTGTAATCTTTTATAAAAAGGACAAGATTGTGCCACATTACAACCACTGTCTGACCTTTTATAAATGACCTTAGGTTCCCACATGCTGCCTCGGCGTTGCAGCAAATTGGCGTCGTTGTTTAATAAAAGAGGCTATTTTTTGTGTAAACAAAGCCCTTTACATTATGTGATTTGGGGTTAAATTGGTTGGATTAGACGCTAACAGCAAATCAACCACGACAACAAGGGGCCTTAAATCAGCAAAACTAATGCTATTCACCACATCAAACTGGAACAAAGACTTTGAAACAAGTACTCAATAACATTCTGTGAAACCTACACATTTTTGTTTCAAGACTGTAAAACATCGCAACTGTGACACAGCTGCATCAACAGAAATACAAATTGGAGATCTAAATGTTGCCTGGAGGTTGAACCTTGAATAGGATGGATGTGGCCTGTAGGCTGGTTCCAATACAAGTTTTAAATCTCCATTGATTCATGATCCAAACATGCTGCTGAATGTTCAAGAATTCATTTTTCTTATCTGCTTAGCAATATAATTAGTTGGTTGTTGCTTAAAAAAACATGACTGTTAAACAGTGGAGCAGGCAGGACTTTAATCCCCTTATTCTGACTGCTCAGAATATGGTTCCAAAAATACAAGGCACCACCCATAAAGACTTAACAAAGTAGAGATGTCACATCTCTGTTTTCTTGTCTATGAACAGCTTGTGATTAATAGAAAATTCAACAGAAAATGACTTCTGAAGAAACTAACTTCAGTAAATGATACATGACCCGCACTTGCATAGTGCCTTTCTGAGTATGAGAACTCCAAAGTGCTTTACACTTTACAAAGACACAACGACTGACATGACTGCAGGAGCCTGGTCTCGAACCTGCAACCCACCGATTACAGGGCAAACTCCTAATCCCTGAGCCACTGTCGCCGATACTGACAGTGTCAATCATTAGGAATAAATATGTAGAGCTTTAGTTTAGTTTGAAAGCATTCTCACAGATTTTGATCACAGTTATGATCAAAGACTTACCCTGTCCATTGGAGTAGTAGATCCACTTCTCTCTGACCTGCATCAGAGTTGCAGATGGTTTCTTCTGAATGGCATTCTCCATTATGCTACTGGGGTCCTGCAATGGACCCTTCTTCAACACCCGAGAGCTCCGTTTAACGCTGCACACCACAATCCCAACCAGAATGAGTAGAAGGAGCAGGACTATCATCCAGGGTAGATGCTCATTAATGTCAAAGTGATCATGAGTGCTCGGCCTTGGCGAGCCCCTGCGATTGGGTCTGTAGTAGGTGGAGTCTCCAATTCCACCTCCCTGGTTCACTATGTTGATTCCTGCTCCAACCCTGACAACCTCAGGACCCTGCAAACTCTCCATTGCATGCTTGTTGGCCCCTTGTTTTGATTGAATATGAGCTGTAGGAAGGGGAGTCCGTGGCAGCCCATGGCTGAGCGAGGAGGATAGGCCAAGGTGGCCAAGCAGTAGCTCATCTGACTTGTCATCTTCCCTATGTGCTGTTTCCCTCAGTTGAATGGCTGCCGACTTGCCAAAGGTACCTAAAATGTAAAACATTGCAGTTGGTGGAGACAAAGACAAAGTAGCAAGAAAATGAGAAAGATCAAAAATGTAGAAATTGGTACAGAAGTAGGAGATGAGAGGAGACAGAGACAAACATAAAAAAACTCTCTGAAGGAGACATGCTTAATCACAACAATAAAAACAGAAGACATCACAGGAGGGAATCCTAACACTTTTATCCATGCAAGCAATCTGCCACACAGCAGGAGTAACCCTCCTCTGCTCTTCCTCATTTACCTCCCTGCTGTCACTGGGCTGCAACAGTTAGTAACACAATGTGAAAGGCATTTATGAGGAAGTTTCCAACATTTATCAAAAGCTTCAAGATGGTCTATTATTTCCTTATGCAAGTGACAGGTCCTTGCTTTTGTGCAGTTAATATTTTAAAGATTTTAGTAAGGATCTACCAATGCCAATACCAGCATCATGTATTGTTCTGATGCCACATGCATGTACTCGTACTTGTGCGCCAATAGTACAAAACCCAATACCAGTTTGATGGATGCCTTGTTTCCCTAACCCAGTAAGCAGCTGTAATGCCCCATCAAAAGCATGTAGACACACAGAAAGATGATGAAACCGCTGCTGCCCTATAGGGTAACAAGCTAAACAAACCACTGAATGGCAGTACAACTTTAATCAGCCAGGGACTAAAATGGTAGAGGTACCAATTCATTGTTTTCCAAATGGAATTTCACACATTTTCTTGCAATTTTGAGTCTCCAAATACTTGCTAACTGTTGCATAATGGCTTTGTTGTGATGGACAAAATTCTCTCAACTGATGTGAGTGGGGCATCACTATCAATTGACAAAACACTCTTGATTCAGACCTCAAGGTGTGTGCAAATCAGCAAAAAAGTTATGTTTAGTTAAAAATTTTTCAAGCCACGTTTACTTTGAATTTATCTCTGGCATAGGGGTTCCGGGCATAAATAAAATGAGATTAGAAGAAAAGAGAAAGAGAGAAATCATAGACAGCGATGTTAGGTTTCATATTGGTGCCAACAACACAAAATATACATGAGTGCGTTATGAGTGGAGGACCCAGGGACATAAACAACATAAATAAAGTAGGAGGGCCACTCTACAGATGTGATGTGTTATGTGAACATGGCATGAGTTGAAATGGTCTTTCTGTGTATGGTGAGTCCTGGTATATTGTGATTGATTTCAAGTCAATTATTCCCTCAAGCAAATTGTACCTTTGTAGTTTTGGTTAATTGGTAGCCTTTCTGAAATCTGTCACAGGTCCACACCCACTTTTACCTGTTTAGTAATCAGTTTTGGACTGAGTCATTAGAGTCCATTCAATAAAAAAGTTAGATATATAGTTAGATAGTTTGATAATGGTCAATGTCTTTGTCCAAAACCTTGCATTCTGCTGGATCTCCCATTAAGTAACTAACCTGATCATATTTGGAGTTTAATCTTAATAGTCATAAATATAAATGCCACCGTGAAATTTTGTTATTTTCATCTGCGTAGAATAAGGCCTCTAAAAAACATCCTAAAGTGAAAACATCTGGAATCTGTCATTCACGCCTTCATTACTTCCAGACTTGATTATGCAAACTCCCTTTTCATCGGTGTGAAAGAGTCCGCAATCAGCCGCCTTCAGAAGGTCCAAAATGCAGCTGCCAGATTCCTCACTGGGACAAAGAAACATTGTCACATTTCCCCGGTTCTAGACGAGCTGCATTGGCTTCCAGTGACCTATTGGGTGAAATTCAAAATCCTTTTATTTAAATACAAAATTGTCTATAACAAAGCTCCCGGTTATCTAGCTGAACTACTCTACTCGTATGCTCCCTCTAGGTCTCTTCGCTCAGCTGATCAACTCTTGCTGTGTATTCCAAAGATGAGGTGCAAGACTCGTGGTGAGCGTGCCTTTGCTAACGCAGCTCAGAAATTTTGGAATAGCTGCCACTCTCGGTTCGTTCAGCTCAGTCTATCGTCCTGTTTAAATCTGCTCTTGAAACTCAGTACTTCACTATTGCTTTCGGTATTTGATTCTATGGACATGATTGTAGCGTGAATGAATGAATGACTGATTTTATGGTTTTATTGTTTCTAAGGTTTTTAATTTTCTTAGTCTTTTATGTACATTATGTTTATCTATTAACTTGTATTCTCTTATGTTATTTTAATCTGACCAACCTGTTTTATTTTATGTTCAGCACTTTGCTCAGCTGTCATGCTGTGGATAAATGTGCTATATAAATAAATCTGGATTGGATTGGATTAGTCAGATAACTAAACCAGTGGATATTTCAACTGAAAAATGTCAAATTCAGTCTATGCAACAAATTATGTGTTCAGAGAAGACACTCATGCAGCCAAAAATCTGCTGCTGTTTTATGATGAATATCTGTCAAAAAAAAAAGTCTTCTTAACAGCCACTCTCTGTATTTATTCAAATACAGTATTGTAAGTCCATGATCAGATCCATGCGCTCTGAACAGAACCTCTGTATTACCATACTGCATTTTTGGTGGCTTGTAATTGTAACGTTAAACTGAGGAATTAAGTCTGTAAATCAGCACTGAAGGCTCAGGTACCAAATGCATAACCAGCCACTGATTAAAACTGACCTTATTGAAAACATGGTATTAAATATTTCCTTGTAACACAACTGACTGTGTACAAACGTTACTCAACAGGTTCCCTCAATTTCAAACCATTCTTAAACTCAACCTCATCACACTGATTGGCTCAGGCTCAGCTGTGCTCCTCTTAATATTCAGAAAGCAGAGGAGCTCTGAATTGCTCAGTCCACAGTCTGCTTTGTGGGTAGATGCGGGTGATTCTAATCAGGCTTTAAATTTACTGGAGGAATAGGTTCAAATGTCACACTGCTGAACAATTTATGACCGAACAATTATCTGCTAAAAAAGGAAAAGGAGCAAACGAGATTAGATGAACGAGCCAATATGAACGAAAGGAGAAAATATTCATTCAGGCAATAAAAAAACAACCAATAGTACATCCAATATTAGTTTCAAGTATTGATAATCAATGTGGCCTCAGATATGTCACTACTACTTGTTAACTGAACTGGTGCTTTACACAGGTCTCTAAAGGTTACCCAAGTCAACAATTTCTCTCATCCTCTCATCAACAGAAAGCTCCTCAAGTGCAATATGTCTGCTTTTATTTTGGATGTTAGGACTGCAGCTTGCTGGTGTTTTCGCTGATTTAACTGGGATGAGGGGCAGATAGTTAATAAGCATATGGTAAATGGTCTGTATTTGTATAGCGCCTTCTAGGGTTCTATACCCCCCTAAGGTGCTTCAAAACAACCAGTCATTCACCCATTTACACACACATTCACACACTGGTGGCAATGAGCTACATTGTAGCTACAGCTGCCATGGGGCACACTGATGGAAGTGAGGCTGCCGTACACTGGTGCCACCGGTCCCTCCGACCACCACCAGCAGGCACGGAGGGTTAAATGTCTTTCTCAAGGACTGCGACAGACCGAGCGGGACTCCGGTTATTTGACAGGCACTTTAACTCCTTCATAAAAAGCTGCTAAATGTTTGGTAATGAGCGTTTATCAGAAGATTTCAATGGACAGTGATTAAAAGGACAATGCCAAAGCAGTTTGGTCATTTTGGTAGAGATCAGTTTAGTACTTTAACTTATCTAAACAAAGCCCCTGATGTTCAGTGTTCTTTAGTGAAACATGCATATCTTTACATATTAAAACACTTCTTGTGACTTCATAAAAATTAATATTAGAATAGCATAGTATTAGAATTACAGTCAACATTGTCGCAGAATCAGGGCAAGCTTCTCAAAAGTGTGGGGGATGTTGAGATTTTTTATACACACACACACACACACGCACACACACACAACACACAATTATAATTATGCGTATATTTACACACCCTAAACTATATACTGTGCTAATAGTCTAATATAATCTAGTTAAGATTTGAAGAATCTAAGTATTGTAGTTTTTTAGCAGAGCCAGTTCTAATGTGGTCTACAGGTGAAACTTAAAAATTAGAACATGGTTCATTCAGTAATCCAGTTTAAACTGAGAGACCATCTAAAGGCTCAGGAACCCTCTGCAGGTGTTCTGGATTCATCAGCTGATTAGAGTGTGACGCTTTGAGTCTAAAATATTGAACCTTTTCACAATATTCTGATTGTCTGAGATTCTGAATGTGGGGTTTTCATCAGCTGTAGCCATCATCATCACAATTATAACAAAAAAGGCTGAAATATTTTGCTTTGCATGTAATGAGTCTGTCTCATAGATTAGTTTCACCTTTTAAGTTGAATTACTGACATAAATAAACTTTTGCACCAGATTCAATTTTTCCAGTTTCACCTATAGATGTAAAAACGTGCTGAAATCTGCTCTTTGAACTTTAACAAATCAAATTAACGTTTCAACTGTCTTAAGGATTTACTATTAGTTCAAAAACCCTCTAGTCCAGGTTTGAAGAGTCTAAGCGTTGTAGTTTTCTAATTAGAGCAGAGTAAATATGCTCTGGCATTGGGAAAATTGGTTGGAATTGCTCTTACTGACTTTGAAACTAAAAAAGAGAATCAACGTCAGCGTCGTCTGGTACGTCTTGTTTAGTTTTTGTGATAATTTAACGTTTTGTTCTTGAGTAAAAGAGATAATCACATCATCATACAGAGTGTAAAAACACCCACATCCCCCACAGGCGCGACGCCCATGCACAGAATATAGAGCTTGCCAGCTTATAATTGCTGAGGTGCTAGAATATATTTTAAATTTAAATTTTTAATCTGATACTGTTGAAAAAGCGTATCACTGTCAATACCTACAAATGTGAAAAGTATGGGTGGTAAGAAATTCAGCATACCTCTAATGTTAGCCTTGCTTGAAAGTTGTGTAATCTTTATGGCCATACCATCAAAATAAAACATAATGTCCAGTAAGTTTTATACTGTTTATACTTTTATGTTGTTATAGATTTAAATAACTCAATTAAAGAAATGAAATAGTTGTTATAAAATAGATTTTCTATAGTTTTGCTTTCATTTTACATTTTAGGCTTGAAAGGGAAAACTCATTTTGGCACTTTGCATCTTAAACTCTGCTCTTCTCATAATGAGTCTGGCAAGTCCCTCATTCAACAACAACTGACACATAAAACAACTGCTCTGGGTTTGTAATACCCTAACCATCCACCCACCCATTCATTCCCACAGCATCTCTGACTGGGTCAAATTAACAGGGTGAAATTGTATTGATCGTATGCCAACACCAACAGTAGTGACAGTGTTGTAGCTGTGGGGGAGGAGCGGTATGTGGGCTGTGGATAGTTGGTTCTGAGAAATAACAGGAAAGGACAGAGATGACGTAAAAACAGTTAGAGAAGTGATGAGAGGGACCCAGAGTAAAAAGTAAAGACAAAAGTGATGCACTTTGATTTCATGAAAAAAGGAGAAAAGAATGACAAAAAAAAAAGGCATCAAAACCTGTCACGACTTCCAGCCGCCAGCGACCTCCTGGACGCGAAACCACTTTCTAGAACTCCATTTCCCAACAACCCCTGCACTGGACATCCTGACCACGTCATCACCAACGCCTATATACGGAAGTACCCCACCTCCGCCGCCACTCAGTCATCATTTCTTTGGAATCGAACCACGAGTACTCAAGTCATCCAGCTCCATTCATCAATTCTGCCATCAACCAGTAAGTTGATCTTACTCTAGAATTCAGGTGCAATCTCATTTCCCTTCAAGCTTAATACAGACGATCCTATATTAACTGCATGTCTGCCGTACCCGACGCTAGTCTCTCCACGTTTGAGTCGTAACGTACGCCACAGCCGAACTACCTGCTGCCCTCAGTCCTGCCTCCCCTCCGCAGCACCACTGACAGAAACCATCACGTCTACTTGTCATCAAATACTAGCAAGTCACTCCAATCACCTTTTTTTGTTGATAAACTGAGTGTCTAATAGTGCAGTAGACATGTTTAGTCATTATTTTGTCCTTTTAGTGCGTCTTACTTAAAATATATTCAGTCTAAAACCATCATTATTGCGCCCTCTTCACGTTAAAACTCTGCTCTATATTGAATTTGAATCAACCATAGCTAATGGTTAAGAGGTACCCAGTGACGTTGCCGTTACAGTTTTACATGGCTGAACTGCACTGGACTTCAGCCGTGTCTTGGCCACGTCTCCAGCTTGCTCGACCCATAGATATCATATGTATTGCTAGATGCCTTAACTGCGTTGACAGCGTCCCTACATGGCGGCCATCTTACCTCAGACAGCTTACGTTCCGTTCTCAATGGTAGCAGATGGAAGGTGAGTGAACAACTGAAACAAAAACACTCTTAACCCGATGAAATATTAACGGATTTACAAGCGGGTTGCATTATTACAAACCTTATAACACATAGGCTTGAGACGACATACTTTAACAATTTTAAATTAATGGGCCAAATCCGTCATATTTCACAGCCACATCTCTGGCGTTTATAACAAATCAAACCGTTTGAAAATCAGTTGAAAATTGAGCAAGTTAGTTATTTAAATAGTACATTCACCATTGACATCAATGTTTACGAAAGGGGGCAGCTGTCCGAAGTAAGATGGCCGCCGAGTATGGACGTTCGTCCAATTGACGAACAGCGCGGGTAAGGCATCTAGTGATATATATGATAGCTATGGCTCGGCCACTCACAAGCCGATACGAAATGATACTCACCTCACATTCGCTCCAAATCTAACAGTTTCCCCATCTCTATTGGCAATTCAACAGTTGCTCCCTCTCCTCATGTTAAGAGCCTGGGTGTCATCTTTGACAGCACATTTTCTTTTCAATCTCACATCAACATTACCCGGTCTGCCTACTTTCACCTATGTAACATCTCCCGTCTCCGTCCGTCTCTTACTCCTCACACCACTGCCATCCTCACATCCAGGATTGATCACTGCAACTCACTTCTCTTTGGTCTCCCCAGCAAATCCCTCCAGAATCTGTAGCTTCTACAGAATGCTGCAGCACGTGTCATCACTAGGACTCCGTCCTCTCATCACATCACCCTCATCCTGCAACAACTACACTGACTTTCCATCGAACAGAGAATCAATTTCAAAATTCTGCTCATCACTTTCAAAGCTCTTCATAACCTGGCTCCATCCTGCATATCTAATCTTGTTCACATCATGACTCCTGTCCGCTCACTTCACTCCTCTGCTGCTCCTCAACTCTCGTGTGCTAACATCACAATATTGTACAGATTACTATCATGTACCAGACAATTAAAATAGTATCAGTCAGTTACATATATAACATTAATACTTGACAATAATAAACTAATGCGTGTTTGTCAGCTGTCTCATACTCGTTAATATCCGTTCACGTAGCGTAGTTTAGCACTTGAGAGAGAGAGAGACGCCTGTCATTCTGTTCTGGAGCTCAGGACGGGCCGCTGTGAGCTGGATCCGACCCAGAAACCAGCTCGACTGGCCCGTTGGTATTTTTTAAAAGCCACCCATCCTCTTGTTGAGGTTCCGACGCTGATCTGGGCTACGGGAGCTCGCAGTTAATTTTTTAAACCCCGCCACGGGTCTCTGGAGGCCAGCGCAGACCTCCCTGCTGGTTCCGACGCTGATCCAGAAGCCTGCAGGCTATTTTTAAAAGCCTCCCATCCTCAGAAATTTAACCCTAATGCATAACACCTGTAGGGAAAGTAAAATGAACATGCATACATGAACAATATAAAAATACCTGTTTTGTAAAGCTGGAAGGAATGTATATTGGATAAAGTTTGTCTGAGTCAAGCAGAGTTCACTGTTTTAGTAACTTAACGGCTGAATGATGGTGTCAATAATGCATATTTTCCTGCTCCTCTAATCAAATCTCCTATTCATCTTGACTGTGATATGGATATAAATATAATTAAAAGGTTCAAAAGCCTAAAGGTTCTCATGAATTACACCAGACAAATGTAAGCATACCTTCTTTAGCAGATAAAACTGTATTTCCTCTCTTACCTTTATTTTCAGTTAGCAGTGGGGGAATCAAGGTATTCATGGATTCTTGAACAAATGCAGCCCGTTTAGAATCCAGTGGACTCAATAGGGATGGCAGGGTAGTAACAGGGGTTCCACAGACATTATCAGTCTCTCTTGTCCCTGGTGTAAGCAGAACCATGCCCAGGGCCTGGCAGTTGGTGTGATTTTGGCACCTTGTTGCACTGGACTCTACATCTGAAAATGTTCCCTTAGTGCATGGCTTACAGAGAGTGTCTTCCGTCTCACTGCCACGCTTCTTCACCCTGGTGCCTTGAGGGCACAGTGAGTGCGGCACACACTGTACAACTCCATCCCTTGATAGGAAGCTGTTGGGTGGGCAAGTGCAGACACGATCCTGGGTGGCCGTGCAAGGCTTTTTCTCAATAAGGCCCACGGGACATGGAGCTTGGCAGTGGTGGCATTGCTGTACTCCGTTCTCACCTCGCGTGAAGGTGCCCTCGGGGCAGGGGCTGCATTCTCTCACAGCTGTAGGAGAGCAGTGGACGGACACATAGGTGCCTGCTGGGCACTTGTCACAGAACAGCTGGGTGCCCAAGGCTTGGTTGGTGTGCTGATAGTGGCGCGCAGAGAGGAGTGGCTGGTCATCTGTGCTGGTTGTTGTTAAGACTCGGGCTGAGACAACAGCCACAACTGTACATAAGCGCTAAGAGGACAACAGAAAGCACATGTTATGACACATGACAAAACAAAGGTCAAGGTGCAGGCATTGTGCAGTTCAGACAAAACTTATGAAAACTGCAAGAAATTTCCCCACAGACATCACTGACATTTTGGGGAAACAGGTGAGTACACTCCCCTTTGGAGAGAGACTTTTTTTTGTTTGTGTTACTGTTGGACATAAAATTAATGTTATGGCTCTGTTAATTGTGCACTGAACATTTTTTTTTGTAGTGTTAATGGTGTTTATTTTATGTTGAGTATCTACACGGGACTTTCTGCTTTACTGTATTGTACTACTGGAGGTTTGGGGGGGGGGGGGGTGAACATTGTGAGCTGGTCCGAGTGTGTGTATGCGTGTGTGTGGGGTCCTAGTGCCTACTGTACAAGCCTGTGGGGGCAGTGCTTTGATCTGGGGTTGCTGCAGTTGGTCAGGTCTAGGTTCAGCAACAGCATGTGCTCCAACCCACCAAACACTCCACGTTGCATGTACGTGCAGCTCATGTCTATATTGAGTTCGTCAGTCTAGACCAGGGGTCGGCAACCCAAAATGTTCAAAGAGCCATATTGGACCAAAAAAACAAAAAACAAATCTGTCTGGAGCCGCAAAAAATGAAAAGCCTTGTATAAGCCTTATATGAAGGCAACACAGGTTGTAAGTGTATATTAGCTATATTAGCCTATTATCAAAATGACTACAAATACATAATGAGCATTCATGATTAAATGTTTATTTCCTGCAGCGCATCCTGGAGAGAACGACACACCACGTGACTCTGCTGTAGATATTTGGTGCTTTACGTTTTAACTTCCATTACAATATTAATCAGTGGGATTAATTTGATCATTTCTTCTTGAGCCCATCACAGCTCACATACCTGCATAACAGCGCTGTCTGTCTGATATCGATCACATCACACGACTCATCACAGGTAGTTGAGGACGCTGGAGCTGAATTAATGTCTTTGATTTGCTGATTGGTGACGTCTCCTGTCGTTTTAATGGTCCTTGTCTTTGTGGAGACAGGAATGTCTTTAATTTTCTGATTTATCTTGGTTTTGTTTTTGAAGTCTGAAATAGGTGCTCTGATATTTTGATGAATGAATCCTTCATGTAATCACCATCCATGAACAGTTTTCCCTGCTTTTATCTCTCAGGTTGCAACAAAACTTGCAGCAGTAGTGGAGTTTGGAGATGTAATCCACTTCTTAAATCTACTTTTATAACCTGACACACGGGAGGCGGCAGCGGCAAAAGCCAGTGGCGCCTTTGTTCCAGGGTGAATAGCGAGTCTTCCGTTGTTTTGATTGGCCGTCAGATTGGAGGGAATTTTGGGTTATTAAAGCAGCTCAGAGTTGAAACAGCGGTAGATGTGAAGTCTCACAAGGTTTTGCTGGAGTTAAGTGAAGTCTTGTAAAGCTCTGGGACATCAGACACGGCAAATATTAACTTTTCCTCCATGTTTACCCGGAGATGTACTGAGAAGCATCCTGTCCCCTCATTGGTCAGTCAGTGAAACCTCCGCTGATTGGTCCTTGTCCGAGCGACAGCGTTGAAAAGTTGAAGTTTTTCCAGGTAATCCTTCCGCGTCGACAATGAAAGCAAATAATCTGGTCCATTCTTCCTTGAATCCTCTGTTCTCATCAGCTATCTTTCTCTTTTTCCCTTTGGGATCCACGGCCCTGACACACCCGCTGGTNNCATTGTGAGCTGGTCCGAGTGTGTGTATGCGTGTGTGTGGGGTCCTAGTGCCTACTGTACAAGCCTGTGGGGGCAGTGCTTTGATCTGGGGTTGCTGCAGTTGGTCAGGTCTAGGTTCAGCAACAGCATGTGCTCCAACCCACCAAACACTCCACGTTGCATGTACGTGCAGCTCATGTCTATATTGAGTTCGTCAGTCTAGACCAGGGGTCGGCAACCCAAAATGTTCAAAGAGCCATATTGGACCAAAAAAACAAAAAACAAATCTGTCTGGAGCCGCAAAAAATGAAAAGCCTTGTATAAGCCTTATATGAAGGCAACACAGGTTGTAAGTGTATATTAGCTATATTAGCCTATTATCAAAATGACTACAAATACATAATGAGCATTCATGATTAAATGTTTATTTCCTGCAGCGCATCCTGGAGAGAACGACACACCACGTGACTCTGCTGTAGATATTTGGTGCTTTACGTTTTAACTTCCATTACAATATTAATCAGTGGGATTAATTTGATCATTTCTTCTTGAGCCCATCACAGCTCACATACCTGCATAACAGCGCTGTCTGTCTGATATCGATCACATCACACGACTCATCACAGGTAGTTGAGGACGCTGGAGCTGAATTAATGTCTTTGATTTGCTGATTGGTGACGTCTCCTGTCGTTTTAATGGTCCTTGTCTTTGTGGAGACAGGAATGTCTTTAATTTTCTGATTTATCTTGGTTTTGTTTTTGAAGTCTGAAATAGGTGCTCTGATATTTTGATGAATGAATCCTTCATGTAATCACCATCCA
This sequence comes from Aphyosemion australe, assembly GCA_006937985.1. Classification (NCBI taxonomy): domain Eukaryota; kingdom Metazoa; phylum Chordata; class Actinopteri; order Cyprinodontiformes; family Nothobranchiidae; genus Aphyosemion; species Aphyosemion australe. The sequence continues at coordinate 111,842 of SSNS01000820.1, forward strand.
TGAACAGTTTTCCCTGCTTTTATCTCTCAGGTTGCAACAAAACTTGCAGCAGTAGTGGAGTTTGGAGATGTAATCCACTTCTTAAATCTACTTTTATAACCTGACACACGGGAGGCGGCAGCGGCAAAAGCCAGTGGCGCCTTTGTTCCAGGGTGAATAGCGAGTCTTCCGTTGTTTTGATTGGCCGTCAGATTGGAGGGAATTTTGGGTTATTAAAGCAGCTCAGAGTTGAAACAGCGGTAGATGTGAAGTCTCACAAGGTTTTGCTGGAGTTAAGTGAAGTCTTGTAAAGCTCTGGGACATCAGACACGGCAAATATTAACTTTTCCTCCATGTTTACCCGGAGATGTACTGAGAAGCATCCTGTCCCCTCATTGGTCAGTCAGTGAAACCTCCGCTGATTGGTCCTTGTCCGAGCGACAGCGTTGAAAAGTTGAAGTTTTTCCAGGTAATCCTTCCGCGTCGACAATGAAAGCAAATAATCTGGTCCATTCTTCCTTGAATCCTCTGTTCTCATCAGCTATCTTTCTCTTTTTCCCTTTGGGATCCACGGCCCTGACACACCCGCTGGTCTGTTTACATCCATCTGCCTGGCACTGCGCCGCCATATATCTATGGGCGCCGCGCTGAAACGTGTGTCGCAGGCTATGACGCAAATTTTCGTTGACAGAAATGTTAAAATTTAATATTTTTATGCACATTTTTACAGCATTGGAAAATGTTAAGAATGTTTGTCCTCCTACAGAAACCATATTAAAACAAAAAATATCTCCCCCATCCATTTTCATACATTTGTGAAGAAGCTCCAGGGAGCCACTAGGGGTCGCTAAAAGAGCCGCATGCGGCTCCTAAGCTGCATGTTCCCGACCCCTGGTCTAGACCAATTCTAGACGTCTGTTGGACGTGCAAACCAGGTCCATTATTTGGACGTCTAACTATGATCCCACTTGGACATCAATATGATGTGATACATTTGGACCTTGGGTTGGGTAACTTTTTTGGACGTCATGGGCACGTCCAACACATGTGCAAGAAATTATGTACAGGTCATTTCTGCACGTCCATTTCTGGTCCACTGAAGGTGTAGACTGTGATGGTAGATGATATTTTTTATCGTCTTCTGGATGTCTTGTATTGACGTCTCCAGGACCTCCAGATATGGGCCAATTCTGGTCCAAAGGAGGTTGTTGTGGACGTCCTTCTCACGTCACCCAGACATGTTGAAGTGACGTCTTTTCTAGGTCATTTCTGCACGTCCAGTTCTGGTCCACTGTAGGTGCAGACTGTGATGCCAGAAGACGTCTTTTATCAATGTCTTCTGGATGTCTTGTATTGACGTCCCCTGGACCTCCAGATATGGGGTAATTCTGGTCAAAACGAGGTTGTTGTGGATGTCTTATTTACATAATACCCACCAACTAATCAATGTCACATGGACGTGCAGATCATTGTAAGTGGAGGAGAGCTAACCAGGAGGCAGCGGTGTTAACGGAGGGGTCCAGCTGAACGTCTCGGCCAAACAGCATGTCCACCCAAACGTCCATGAAAAAGGCTTTTGACCAGAGGTGAGTGAAATATAAAAAGTAGGGACACAATTGATAACCTTACAGTTAAAAAACTACCTTGAGAAAATGTTACTTGAGCACTGTGAGTAATGAACTTATTTTTATATTATTCAAGAAGGAGCAGTGATGGAAAAATGGCGTTTAAAACAACAGCGCTACTAATGGGAGTTAGTTTTTACTTTCACTGTGACATTCGAGCTAGCGCTTCAGTTCTGGTGATCGATAATTAGCAGGGTCGCCATCAAGTAAAGTCCTCCATTTTATGCCTTCATATCGATGTCCAAGCACTCTGAAAGTGTATATTTTCTATTATCAAATGCTGCTTATGAGTATGACCCTACCCAGAAACCCTTGCGTGGTGACATCAACTGTAGAATACCCTATCAGAGTCCGGCTGCTGCGCGCGCATTTATTAATGCCTCTAATCAGTAAAAAAATTATTTGAGGAATTTTTTTTAATCGAACCATTTGAGTATTTGTTTCAGCGCTAAATTTAACATTTTAAATGTTAATTTAAAAACTATTAAAAATAAATAAATAAGTGACGCTTAGCCTGGCGGGGGGGGGGGGGGGGGGGGGGGGGGGGGGGGGGGCAGGGAAAGCCTGGCGGGCCGCCAGGCTTACAAAGCACTGGGGGAAACCTTGCGACACTGGGAATTGTACCGGCATCAGGACATAGCAAACAAGATGAAAGGCAGGTGCTTTAACCACTAGACCACCAAGCCCAATACAATGATTGAATTGCCTAAGACACAGCTGTTGTACTTGAGTTTTGTTGGAGCAGGCATGGGCAGAGCACCGGCGCAGTTTCCAAGGACCTTTCTTCTCATTCTTTGCTTCGTGATGGCTCATGATGCTTTCTGGGTTAGGTAATGAATGGGTGGAGCTCAGGCCACTGGAAGTGAGGTTGACTGAAACAGACTGGTTCATTTCCATGTACAAAGGCAAGCTGACAAAAATAACTCATATTTAAGATAAAATGACATCTCAATAATGCCAGCGGTAATATTTTATCATATATTGTGCCTACCTCTACTCTCAAATGTTTTAAAATAGCATGATTTTGCTCCTTTAACAGACATAAATTGTTCCCTTGACCTCCACCCATCATGGCGAAAGAGGCGTTCCCATGAATAGATTGACGTCATGTGTAAAGGGTCAAAGGGCAAATATTCCAGCCGAGTAAACTGCATGAATCCAAGCCACATAAAATAGAATAACAAGAGCAAAATAACCAGATTAAAGCTTGGTTTATGCTTGACGCGAGGTCCGCAAGGCACCGTGCAGCCAAATTACGTCATTTTAGCAACCACGCCCCTCTGCGTGTCCGCCGCGCGGCCCAAAGTTTCTGCCCCGCGCACCTAGGAAATTTTCTAACTACGCGGACGGTCCCGCTCGGAAAAACATGGTGGACTGCATGAGCTCGGAGTGGCGGAGGTTCGTAAATACAAACATCTCTATGATTCGGCCCATAAAGATCACCGTGATCAAAATATTGTTAATAATTCGTGGAGAGAAATTGCTGTCACATATGGAAAAGACGAGGAAGCAGTAAAAAAATGTAAAACATCAGTGATTTCTACTTCTACTATGGTGTAGTGTTGGATGCATGCCGTAGAGCCCCATGCTGCCCCCTACAGTCTGGGAGAATATTGGCTCACAGTGGAGACAAGCTGCAGAAGGTAGGAAGGAACCATAAACGCTGCAAAGTCTGAAGCGCGTTCCATCCGCGTGTCTCATTTCCGTGCGGAATGTACATTCGTCAAGCATAAACCAAGCTTCAGGCTACGGCAGTGGTACTCAATCCTGGTTCTGGAGAGGCGGTATCCAGCATGTTTTAGTTTTAACTCTGCTTCAACACACCTGATTTTAATCAGTAGGTGATTAACAGGCTTCTGAAGAGCCTGATGAGCTGCTGCACAGGGGATTCAACCACTGAATCAGCTGTGTTGTAGTAGAGAAACGAGGGCCGTGTCCAAATCCAGGGATTGCATGCTTCTGAGTACCCGTCCTCATTGGTCTCAGGAGAACGTGTTCTTCCGTGACCACTTAGACCGGATGTTAACAGCTGTGAATGTGGACGTTCTAGCCTTAAATAAAAGTCCCGCCCCTACTCCTGTCACCTAGCAACTGCTTAAAGAAAATCTATTACAAAATATGGATCCACAATGCTGGATTATTCACGGTTAATTGTATGATTTATTTTATGATTTATGATTTACCAATTGTATGAACTGTAATGACGAACAAGAATACAAACACACATTACAGGCTTAATGAGAATGGGAAATGCCTAAAAACACAACCACTTCAGGCTTTTACTTTTTCTACAGTCAGATTTGAATAAACTAGTCGTCCTGCTGCTCTACTGCTGTGCGTCCCGTTTCTACAGAAATCAATCCCGCAGTGCATCACGGGAATTATGGAGGTGAGGAGACCACGGAGACTACACCGCACCCGTTCTCAAAATCGGGGAAAAGAAGAACGCATTTCAAGACCGCATTCTCAGCATTCTTGGAATTTGGACGGTCTTCGACGCGGCGCTGTGACGTCACTGGTCTTAAAATCCGAACTCATGAGCACGCAACCCCTGGATTTGGACACAGCCAAGGAAAACATGCTGGACACCGGCTCGAGGACCAGGAGTGAGTACCACTGGGCTAGGGCATTATGGGCTTGTGCCCAATTTAAAATGAATTTGTAAACACCTAGTTGGGTTTTGTTTATGTGGGTTAGGGTTAGGTAAAATATCAGCAAAATAAATGAGTGATTTTCCAGTAAATAAAACCTCTGATTCTTACATGAAGCTGACTGACACCTTCAATCTTTGTCATTGTGTCTCCATCTCTGTTCAGCTGCTGCCTTTCTAAGAGACAAAGACTCTGAGCAGGACAACATGACTAATCACTATAGTTCATTATGTTACCTATTATAAACCCAAAATACCTTTAGATGTGGTGACAAACACTAGTTTTTTTCTCACAAAGAGCCTTTTTATGCAAAATACAAATATTGTTGGCATTAAACATTTATTAATACAGTTTTACTATTTTTAGTGTTTAAATTTGAAGATATCACACAATTTTATGATGTCTGTTGGGTCATCTTTCAGGTTTTAGAACAAGAAGTGGAGAGCTCTTCCTTTGTCCATCCAATCCCTGAAAACTTTGTCTTCATTCACTTTTTAATTAATTCTTTATAATACAGCCTTCAATGCTGAAATAAAACGTGTTTTATTTATTTTTTTCAAACAGTCAAATCCCAGAAACTAAACAAGAGTAATAATTTTCAGTATATTGAGAAAGAAAAAAACAGGTACTGGCCCTTTAAATGGAGAACCTGCTGAACAAAGTCCTTAGAATGAAAAATAACCCGATCACCACTCACCACTGCGGACACACACAGGGCAGGCACCATCCTGGTTTAGGAAACACTCGAGCGAACGTCCAGTTCCAAGTTGTCTGCCGGAGTGAGACTTGTCATGTCTAGACGTTTGTCCTGGCCATCATCCTCCTCCCCGGTCCGCCGGAGAGGAGCTGAGCAGCGCTCAGCGGCAGCTGCGGGAGTGTTTTATAGTCTCCGGGTGGAGCGGGCTGAGGTCTCGGTTCACACACCACGATGTGGTTCATTCCCATAGCGATGATAGATGCCGCCTCGCCCCGTCCGATGCTGTCGGTGTGCAGTGAAGTCCGTGTCAGCTCCGCAGACCTCACAGACAGCGCAGCGCTTACGTTGGCAGATGGGCGGGACTTTCCGAAGCGTCTCGACCAATCGCAGCCCTAATAGAACCATGCACGTGGCTGGAGGCGCACTTCTGAATAAAGGATATGAGGGTGGATGTTAGAGGTGATTCCGGTCCTCTGCATGCTGGGAAATAAGTTTGACTCCGCATTAATCCTCACTTTTGTTTGTTGCTCTATTAAAACAACTTCAACTCCACTCCGCTCTGCCCCCTGGCTCTGAGCAGTAGAGAAGAAGATGGAGGATCAACACCTGCTGTAGCGGGATGTAATATTGAGAAGAGAGATAGTGAAATTAGCTTTCACACTTTACCAAAATCCTTTTCTGTTTGACAAAAATGGATTCATGTCCTTGGTCTCAGGGACATTAAAAAATTGGTTTGCAATCAGCATTTCAGTGAAGACCTCTTTACCAACTGGCAGGAGAAACAAACGGGCTTTGCTTCTAAAAGACTTTTGAAGCCGGTTGCAGTGGCTTCCATTAAAGGAACATGGGGCAGGATCTTTAAAAAATCTGTAAAAAATTAAACATGTATGTTCATTTTTTCAAAGCTAATGGGTGATGAAGCGTTATAAACCTAAAAGAATGAGGCCACCCATGTATCGTTCCATTTTCTTGAACAGGCTGTTTGCTGCAAAATGCGCTGCAGTTCGGTCACGAATTTCCCGCGCTGCCCTACGGATGTGGCGTCAATTGACACTGCTTGCGCGTTCACGACAGCTTCAAAACAGAAAGAAAATGTGTTCGACACTGCAGATCGGTAGGTGGCGCTATTGCACCGTAAGTTGCTTGCCAACCGCCAAACTCCAAAAGAAGAACTGTGGGAATGGATTCTACTGCAACCAGCAAACGACCAAGCGTGGCACAAAGGAAGTTTATTCAGCGGCATCTCGTGAGTCAAAAACCAAATATGGTAAAAGACAGGCAGGGACCCGAATCTATATCGGATACGTGATTGACGAATGGAGGCTGCTTCAACTATATCTGGGACTCAAAAAGGATGCTGCCATGGCTCATTTCCTAGTGAGCAGGTAAGAAACATTATAGGTTGTGTTTAGAGATGATGACAATGATCTGACCTCACCGATGACTCAGAGAGAGCTAGCGTGCAGTAGCATTAGCTGTGATCATGCTACAGTAGTAGCATTAGCTGTGATCAGGGCTGCAGCGTGGATTGCTT